>JADRCD010181792.1:0-18029 GCA_019843815.1 Montemys delectorum
ATTCACAAGAGCTCCCCAGACTGCTCAGTGAAATGAATTCAGACTTCTTCCGTGAATAAATGAACAAGCACTTACAAAAAAAAAGTCATTATTGGAAGACTGAAGGGGAAAGCCAGACGAGGAACCGAACAACCTCACGACAAGACAGGTGTAATGTCAGGAGGGAGGCATGGGCAAGGGAGAGAGTCACCGTCCACTTACAAACTAGGCATAGTTATAGGATGAAAAGGCAGAGGGAGCAGATTGGGTAGACAAGTTGACAAGGGGGGACCAGGAATGGTGAGTAAGAGAGTACGGGAGATTAGTAACAATCTGCTGTGGCTATTACTGGGGCGAAAGTGTGGGAACAGGAATCTAGAAATATGTTACTTTACTTAATACAAATTATTACAGTTTTGAGAATTAGAACCATTTAACCAAAACAAAAGAACTTTACAAAATGGCACAGCCTTTCCTAACAACCTTAAAGCATCACTATCTCTCCATTCGTTTTTTCTTCTCTGCTTCACTTAAAAATTTATTCCCCCCCACCATGCTTTATTTTGTGCTTTGTCTTCCAAACTATTTCTCTCAGCTTCCTTCTGCCGTTCTTAATTCTACCCCTCCTTCTGGGCCTAAATCTAAATAAAGATCGTTCAGTATCCCTGTGTCAGGCCACTTCTCATTACTGTGACAAAATGCCTGAGACAACAGCTTCTTAGAAGGAAAGATTCATGCCTCATCGTTTCAGATGTTTCAATCGATGTCGAGTTGGCTTATGGGTTTTGACCTGTGGCAAGCAGTGATGGGGAGTGTGTCGTGAAGCAATGATGTTCACTTTAAGGTGACCAGGAAGCCAAATAGCAGGAAGAAGAGAAGCGGAGGAGTCAATCATACTGCACTCAAAGATGTGCCCCTGGAGCCTTAGCTTCCTTCCACTAGGCTGTTCCTTTTTAAGAGTTCCACCATCTCCAGCCACTAACACACTGGCCTTCAGGCATATCCTCTGCCAAACCACAATGACCCTCCTAATCCCATTGTCTCTACTCTGTAAGTGCTGGAACTACAGGCATCCTCCGCCCAACCTAGCTGGAGAGCTTCAAATATGTTGCTGGTGCCCAATCTGAGTACCTGGTTCAGTACATCTGATACAAAGTCCAACTGACATGCTGTGGATGACTCGGAGGCTGCTGGCCTGGGTTCCGTGATGTGAGAAGGACTGGAGCAGAGGAAGGAGACATGTGGCTTAACATTTCTGGGCCTCAGTTTATTTGCAATAAAGTCACTTCAAAGATTCACCACCAGCTGTGGCGACACACATCTGTAATCCTAAAACTTAGAAGGTCTAAGGCTGGAGAAGGCCAAGGCTGTGCCCAGTTGGTTTGTTTTTGAGATAGATTTTGCTATGTGCCTGAGACTGGCCTTGGACTCACAGAGCCCCACCTGCTTTTGACTCCTAAACTGTGTTATGTGTAGCCTTTCCCTATCCCACCTAAGCTCCAGGCATGGGCTAGACTACCAGGCCCCACCCAGCTTCCCTTGAATCCACGGATAAAAGGCATACACAGTTGTTCATTTTTAACTTGCCTTCTTGGCACAACTGTTGGATGCTCTTATCTCCCACCTGGAAAATGTGCCTTCATCATTACTCTTGGCTCCACATCTCCCACCTGCTCTAACTTTAGTTGGTCACTTGAATCCAGTCCCTGCTAAGCATCTCTGACCATCCACCTCTAGGAGCGGCCACAACCCATGGCTCCTCCTGAGACCTCACATGGTTGCCTGGTTCATCTCTCTCTCCAAAGCATGGCGAATTCTGTCTCTCTTTCCTTGTGTCTCTCTTTTCCTCCAGGGACCTGGAAGTCCCTTCTGTACCTTCCACCCAGCAATTAGCCCATGCCTTTCTTGACTGACAGATCAAGAACCAGTTGGGGAACACAACCTTAGCATCAGAACTGCCCCTACAGAGCTGGGATAATTAAATTAAATATAATTACATCATTCCTCACTTTCTTTTCCTCCCTCCAACACCTCCCATGCCCCCCAAAACCCCTTCAAATTGATAGCTTTTTATTGAATATGTATATTATGTATATGTGTATGTGTATGTGTATGTGTATGTGTATGTGTATGTGTATGTGTATGTGTATGTGTCTTAGTCAGGGTTTCTATTCCTGCACAAACATCATGACCAAGAAACAAGTTGGGGAGGAAAGGGTTTATTCAGCTTACATTTCCCACACTCCTGTTGATCATCAAAGGAAGTCAGGACTGGAACTCAAACAGGTCAGGAAGCAGGAACTGATGCAAAGGACATGAAGGGATGTTTCTTACTGGCTTGCTTCCTCTGGCTTGCTCAGCCTGCTCTCTTATAGAACCCAAGACTACCAGCCCAGAGATAGTACCACCCACAAGGGGCCTTCCCCCCACTTGATCATTAATTGAAAAAATGTCCCACAGCTGGATCTCATGGAAGCACTTCCCCAACTGAAGCTCCTTTCTCTGTGATAACTCCTGCTTATGTCAAGTTGACACAAAACCAGCCAGTACAGTATGTGTATGTGTATGTGAAAGTGTATGTATATGTGTAAGTGTATGTGTACGTATGTATAAAGACAACCTGCTGAGTCCATTTAGCATTGCTTCTATGTATATAGACTCAGGGCTGACCTGTTGTTACTGGATAACCAATTAGGTGATACTTTTTCGTTAATGTTTTGGTGAGACTCCAAAGAAATGGGTTTTATTATGACTTTTCACACATATACATCAGCTCACCTTGTTCTTATTTGTCCCTCACTGCCCTCCTCTTCTTGTCATCCACTGTCTTCTCAGAGGATGAAGTGAAGCTGGGGACAAATAGGTTACACAGAGCTCCGGTCCAGTCGGGAATGTGGGAGTGTTACAGCTCTTAGAAGATAAGCGAGAAGGTTTGGGTAGCCTGTGGCAGGCAGGTAGCCAGGGTTCCTGGTCTCTCTAGCAGGGACAGTGCCAATGACAAAGGTGTTAGCAGCAGCAGCAGCAGCATGAGCCTGGCCAGCCAGGTGAGTCCAAGGTCCAGAGGTAAATGCTTCAGGAGAGAGAACTCTTCCCCAAGTGTTACAGCTCAGTAAAAGCAGCCAGTCTCGGATGTGTACTTTATTCCGTGTGGCTAGGGACTATATAAACATTGAGGAGTAGGGTGGGATTTAGAGGTATGTGCTTCCTGTTGACTCAGTTTGAGATGCTAGTGAGGCTCTATTTACATGGGGAAGGACTATGGGTGTTACAATGTGACTGACTGCCCATGGTCCTCTCAGTGGGATGTCCTGGTTACGTGTTCCAGAGAAGGTGCAGAAATGGGTAAGAAGTGGTTGAGCTCCTGCTAATCTCAAGTCTCTGAGATTCCCAGGGTCTGAGCTCACGCACCCTTACCAGTTCTTCTGTCTAGTAGTACAGCTCACCTGCCGAGTTTCATTTATCCCTGAGTTTCCCTCAAACTGTCCCTCCTCTGCTTCCACGTCATCTGGATCCAATGATCCTGTCTTGTCCCCTTAGACCTCTTGCTCCTTTCTCATGAGGTAGACAGACACATAGACAGGTAACATAGAGAGATAAAATACACACATAGATCTGATGTTTGGCTTCCTGAATCCAGCTTATGTCACTCAACAGAGAGTCTCAAGTTCTATTTACTTTCTGGCAAGTCACCATTCCATTTTTCTTTACAGCCGAGTAAAACTCTGTTGGGTATATACGGCACATTCCCTTTCTGCATCACTAATGGGCCTCCAGGCTGATTCCTCATCACAGTTAGCCAGGCACCTCTGTGGTGTGCTGCCTTAAATGCTTCAAATACACACCCAGATCGGTATTCTATAGGTGATTCTAATTTTTATGGTGGGTTTTGGGGAGAATTTGGCACTTTTTTATTTTTACTTTTATTCCTTGTACTTAGAAATTAAAATACAATCACATCATCTTTAATATTCTCTTTCCTGCCTCCAACCCCTCTCAGACCCTCCCTGTGCTTTCTCAAATTTATGGCCTCTTTTCCTTTAATTGCAGATATATTCCTAAACATCTCACTACAACCTGCCCAATCCATAATGTTATGAAGTGGAAACTTAAGGGTTCTTTGGAAAGCCAGCTGTGTTCGATGGTGTTTGGCTGAGGCTAGTGTTTTCCTGAAGCCGACACAAGTGAAAGGAAGTTCTGCTAAAGCAAGCACGTGAAAGGATAGGAGATGAGGGATTCTTCGGTAACAGCATGCATATATTGGTCTGCCTCACATTGCATAGTTGAGCTCCATTTGTCAGGATTCCACAGAGAGAAATGCACCAAAAATCTTCTGGTGGTGTGTTGGTGACTCCTGTGAACTCGGGCGGATTGGCAAAGTGACGTCAGCTGATATAGACTCCCATGGAATTCTGCTAACATAGACTCATGTGCTGAGGCAAGACACGAGGTGAAGCAAGACCCATGGAGAACACATGATGTTTGGAGGGGGTATAAATAGGACTCAACAGACTGTGAGAGGGGCTTGGCTTGCTTGTAGATCTAGCTTTGCAATGCTTCTTGGTCTCACGTCTTGGCTGATCTTAGCTTCACTGGGAGAGGCACAGCGGGGAACTTCTCCTGGCATCCCTGCTGGTCCTAATTCCTCCTGCTGACTCCTGCCGATTTGGCTAAGGCCTGGCTGTTTCTGCCAGGTCATGCCACCACTGCTGCTATTCCGACACTACCGAATTGGACTGCTGGTGTATCCGGGAAGTATTTTCGAGTGGATGGAGCTGCCGGGGCCTTCTAACCTGTGAACTGAATTGCTGATTTCCTGATGAAGCAAGTTGGATGTGCTCCAAAGAACAATTTCTAAACAGGTCCACTTCCCCCATATCCTTTTTCTACTACCTCTGGTGGGTGGTGGGCTGGAAGGGAGGCTAAAGCATTTAAGAATCATTATTAAAATTAGGGGTGAGAAAAAAATTAAAGCCTACAATGTTACTTGCATGTATATTTTCAGGGCTGAGCATTTGATAACCAGATGATGTGCTCTTTCCTGAGGAAGAACACTTCTCCCACTCTCAGCACTCCTTAGTTGTCTGTCGTCCTTGGGCTGAAGCCCCTCTCATGTCAGCATGCCTGTGAGTCTCGTCCGTTCAAGTCTTGTTTAGGCAGCCATGTTGATGAGAGCTCATGGATGTAGCTTCTCTGATATTTCTAAACAAACTTCCAGCCACCCTGGCTCTTACCATCTTCCCCCAACCCCCTCTTTCTAGGACCCTGCAAAACTGATTTCCACAGTGTGGCTGTTCCAATTCACACTCCTACCAGCAGCATATAAGGGGTCCTCTTTTCTTACAGCCCCACCAGTATTTGTTGCTCACTGTGCTGATGGTTTCCTGGGCAAGGCAGAAGCTTTTTAATATCCTCCCAGCCTATTCTTCAACTCCTGAAATTATTTCCTGGAGGCAGAGGCCATGGAGGAATGCTGCTTGCTGTCTTGCTCCTCATGGCTTACACAGCCTGCTTTCTTATACTGTCCAGGGGTGGTACCATACACAATGGACCGGTGGATCTGCCATATCAATCATGAAAATGCCCATGGGGCTTGCCTCCATGCTGATCTGGTAGCAGCTTTTTCTCAGTCAAGGTTCCTACTTTCCAAATGACTCTAGCTGTGTTGAGTCGGCAAAGCACTATCCAGCGCACTCTATGCCCCACCATGCTGCTTATGTCACTCTGGCTCTGTAGCATTGAGATCGGTTATTCTAACAACTCCAGCATTGTTCTTGTTTAGGAACGCCTTGGTTGTCTGGGGTCTCTTGAGCTTTCATTGTGATTTTGTTGAGGATTTTAATGAATCTATAGCTCACTTTAGGTCTTAGACCTGTTTTCATAACATTAACCCTACCAATCCATGAGCATAGAAAGTCTTCCAATCTTCCGGTGTCTTCAGTTTCTTCCTTAAGCATTTTAAGATTTTCCTGTAGACTTGTTTTGCCTTCTTGGTTAGGTTTCTTCTATGTATTTAATTGTATTTTGAAGCTACTGCAAATGAGATGGCTTCCCCACAGTCTTTTTCTCCACATTATTGGTGTATGGAAAAGCTACTGTTCTGTGAGTTTGTTTATTTCCTTGTTTGGTTTAGAGACAAAGTCTCACTCTTTAACCCCAACTGGGCTAGAACTATGTAGACCAGGCTGGCCTCAAATCTCAGAGATCCACCCACCTGCCTCTGCTTCTTGAGTACTAAGATTAAAAGTATGTACCACTAAGCCTAGCAAAGCTGTTGATTTTTTTGAGGTTGGTGTTGTTATTTGTTTTTAAATTCTATTTACTTTATGTGTATGGGTTTGGGGTTTCCTGCAAGTGTCATGGCTAGCAAGGAGACAATCCTTGAGAGGTGAAGGATGTACCAGGGGTCAGCACCACATTAGCAGGTACTGGGTCAAAACTCCAGAGTCTGACACCATGGCTTATTTTCCTTGCACAGTTAAGTATGGTAAAATTTGGGGGGAAAGTCTCCAGGTGATGATTACCACAAAAAGCTTCAGGGACGGCTACGCTGAGACTCCTACGCATAGTAAACCTCTATAGCAGAGCACCAGCAATCTTCACAATAATAGTGAGTTCTATTGACTGCTAAACAGTGCTCAGGGTAAAGGCCTAAGAGGATAGATCCTGTTGACAGAGGACCTCTTTTACAAGGAAGGGTTCTATTCACTGAGAGATAAAGCTCAAGCTCAGAGCCTTAATGGTGCTCAGGATTGGGGGGGGGGGGGGGTTCAAAAAAACAGTTGGCTCCATAGAACAGCAAAAGATCACCAGATTGTTAGACAGCATCCACTCCAGTCATCCGGGTGAAAGGGTGTCATTTCCTTCCCTTGTAGAACATAGGTCTGCATGTTTAACGACTCTGGTTTCTCCAGTGCTTTCTCTAAGCTGTGCCTTCTATATATGTGTGTTTTGTCTGTGTATACATCTGCACACCATTACCATGCCTAGAACCTGCAGAGATGAGATCAGAAGAAGATGCCAGATCCCCTGGGACTGGAGTTACAGATGGTTGTGAGCAACCATGCGGATGCAGGGAATCAAACCATGATCCTCTAGGAGAATAGCCAGTGCTGTTAACTGCCGAGCCATCTCTCCAGCCCCTGCGTTGATTTGCTAATGGTATGATGATTCAAGTTCCAAGTCAAGATATTTGTTTTCTAACTGGTTACTCTATAGAAATATTACTTTAGGGCTGGAGAGATAGCTCAGCCATTAAAGGCTAGGATTACAAATATATGAATTGCTACTTTAAAGTAAATTCTAGTAACTATGACAAAAGTCAAAATATCCTCCTGGGGTTTTGTTTTGCTTTGCTTTGCTTTTTAACATATGAGGCTGTTTGATTAGGTTGCTAGCAATTTAGAACATCAGTCTGTGAGGGTACATCCCATTTGTCACAGAGAACCGAGATCACAGGTAGCCCTGGAGCCGAACGACAGCTTTCATCTTTAGCAAAATCTGCAAGGCCACAGTTTTCTGACCAGCCTTGTGGGGCTCTGAAATCGCATATCCTATCCCTCCTTCTCTGGGAGGACGATCTCACCCTCCTGGCACCTGGGTTTGTGCGGCTGCTTCTTCTTGCAGGATGCATCTGTTAGGTGTTTGGGGATTTTAACCTTGCTGATATCAACTTTTGTAGAGGCAGCAATGACAAACTACTGGTGTGTTCTGCGCAGATGAGCTCAGTTGAGGGCAAGAGGTCAGTCACAAGTAGCAAGCCACTGCCCAGCTGCTTCAGGAAAACCACACTCTCTTGCCCCTGTGGTGCCCAGTGAGTATGATCAGGACAGTCCCAGGAGTGATGCTGCAACTTCCTCCCGTGCTGACTGAAGGGCTTTCTGCCCTGGCTCAGCAGCTTCTGAGGCACGTTTTCAGTAGGATAAGACCTAGGCATTTTGTGAAGCTTCACCACCCGGGTGCCACCACTCTTGGTGCCACCACTCTTGTTGCCACCGGCTGGCTTGTGACCTTTGATTTGGCAGCTGAGTATTTCCTTTTTTATACAGGCATTTCTGGGATACAGAGCAGATGGGGAGTACCCGGCAGGTTTCTCCTTTGTGGTCGGGCTTCTTGGCTTTCTCGGCTGCTATCTTGCAAGATGGGAAAGAAAAGGCTGTAGTTTTCCGAAAACTGTCTTACTTTTGCTCTTCATAGGCAGGAGGGCAGGCGGGAATCTTATGGAAACCTAAGATAATAGATGTACTAGTTACTTTCTTATTGTGATAAAATGCCACGACCAAGAAGATATACAGAAGGAAGGATTTACATTGGACTTACAGTTCCAGGGGGATAGGACTCCATCCCTGTTACAGTTGGGAATCACGGCAGCAAGCAGCAGACATGATGGCAGGAACAGCTGAGAGACCACATCTCAGTCTGCAAGCAGGAAACAGGGAGATCAAACCCCAAACGCTGCAAGTCTTCCAGCTCTCAAAGCTCCACCCACCCAGTGATGTACTTCCTCCAGCAAGGCCACACCTCCCAAGCCTCCCAAAGCAGCACACAGACCAAGTATTCAAATGCCTGAACTATGGGGATTGTGGGGGGCATCTCGTGCAAACCACCACAGGTAATTGCAAAACCAGTTTAACATTTTTTTAACAAGGGTATGTAAAAGAATGCCAGCGTTGGTGAAATCCTGAGCTAAGCAGGATTATCCCTAAGAGGATAACCCTTCTTAGGTAGACTAAGCCAACCATTGTATGTGTGGCTAACCTTTATCCATGTGTGTCCTTGTGCAGGCCGAGGCTAGAGGACAATGCCCACTATCCAGTCCCAGCTTTAGTCCTTTGATACAGGGACTCTCCCTAAACCTGGAGCTGGAATTATCATCAAACCCCAGAGATCCTCTGTCACAACCTTCCCACAGAACTGACGTTACAGGCACACGTGGCCACCCTTGGCTTTTTAAACGCATGCTGGGAATCCAACACATCCTATGCTTTATACATTGAGACTTTATTGACCGAGCCATCTTTCCAGTCCCTGGATCTGGAAGGTTGTAAGGTGGAGCCAGTTACAGATGGGAATGAGGAGAAGAGAGAATCAGATGGACAAACGGACAATCAGCTCTTGACTAGTTGTTGATTTTAAAAACAGATGTTGAAGAGAAGAGGAGCCATTCGAATGGCAGCCCTGGAGCTGGAGAGATGGTTCAGTGGTTAAGAGAACTGCGGCTCTTCCAGAGGACCAAGGTTTGATTCCCAAATGCCAATCTTGCCCATGGTGATATATACAGCTCTATCCAGAGGACTCTGGTAGCAGTTAGATAAGAAAGAGAACTAAGGGCAAAGTGTGGATGTGTTAGCCTTGTAGAGCGACATCACCTAGAGTCAAGGTTTAGATTCCTTAGTAAGACTAAATAAATAAATAAATAAATAAATAGAGTCTGAGGCTGGAAAGATGGCTCAGTGGTGAACAGCACTTACTGCTTTCACAGAGGACCCAGGTTCCTATTCCTAGCACACACATCAGGCACCTCAGAAATGCCTGTTACTCCAGGCCCACGGGATCCAACACCCTCTTCTGACTTCCTCAAGCACATTCATGCGTGTGATATAAACACATTCAAACATATACACATTAATAAAAATAAACAAATATATTTTAATCCCCTGGTGTGTATGCAAAATATAGTCTCTGAAGTGAATCTAATACTGCATGTCTGGGAAAAACTCAGGAATCTTCAATCCCACCATCTCATGCAGATGGGCCTTGGTGTATGCCTCAAGCACGCCTTCCCAGCTGGGGATATGGCCCTTACCTGTGATCCCAGAGCTTGGTAGTCTGCAGTTAAGAAGTTCAAGACCAGCCTGAATTCTATACCAAGACACTATGTCCAAAAAAACAAACAAGCAGGCCTCTCTACCTGCTTGCATCGCAGACAACGTCCCAAGCCTACCCTGTCTGCAGAGCCTGGCAACTATAGGTTGTGTTTATAGAGACCAATAGATAGAAAGAAGGAGTGGGAAATAGAAAGATGCCTTTTATGTCAGTGTAGTCTTCCAAATGCTGCTTTAGAGTTCTCCTTATTAAGGGTTGGTGAATGCTGCTCACACTTTTCATAAAGAATGTGTCTGTGGCCAAATCAGCTGCACAGGTGGGGAGCCTCAAAGCAGCGGAAAGTCCACTAGTGCCACCTAGAGGCCACCATGAGCCCACACTGAGTGCAAAGCGAAGCTAGAGGATCGTTCTTGGGGCAGCAGAATGTAGCAAGGGCGGTGACAGCTGCAACTAAGGACATCAGGAAACCAAGCCAGTGGTTTGAAGTTTTGTTTCTTGGCTTGTTTTGTTGAGACATGTCTCAGGGAGCTCAGAGTGGCTTTCAACTGTCTGTCTATGTAGTCAAGAATGGCCTTGAACTCCTCCTGCCTCCATCTCTCTAGGGCTGAGATTACAGCAGTATTCCGTCATGGCTAGTTTGTTCAGTGCTGACATGGAACCCAGGATCTCACACAACTAAACTATACGCCTCTCTCTCCAGCCCTGATGCTCTGGGAGTGTGATGAAGACTCTTCGTCGTCAACTTGACTAGTTCTGGGATTAAAGAAGATCCAAGCGGTTGTGTACCCCTGGGAAGAATTTTTTTTTTTCTTAACTAAATTGTTTGAAGCAGAAAGACCTACTTTTAAGCAGGATCTTTAGAGGTGGGAAGATTCACCTTTAATCTGGGCCACACCTTCTGCTGGCAGACTATACAAAGGGCACGGGGAAAGGAAGCTTGCTCCCTTTGCCTGCTTGCTCTCACTCTCCCTCGCAAGTCCATTCCTTCACTGGCATTAGAGCCTACTTCTTCCAGATTCTGTCATATACTGAAGACCGGTTGAACGACCAGCCTCAGGGACTAAACAACTACTGGATTCTTGGACCTTCCATTGTTAAACAGCCGGACCACAACCTGTAAGCCATTCTAGTAAATCCCCTTTCAATAAGATAGATAGATAGATAGATAGATAGATAGATAGATAGATAGATAGATAGATAGATAGATGGATGGACAGATGGACAAATTGACAGATGGATGGATGGATGGATGGATGGATGGACGGACAGACGGACGGATAGATGGGTAGATGGATGGACAGACGGACAGACAGACAGATTGATGGATAGATGGATGGATGGATGGATGGATGGATGGATGGATGGATGGACGGACAGACGGACAGATGGACAGACAGACAGATTGATGGATAGATAGATGGATGGATGGATGGATGGATGGATGGATGGATGGATGGGTGGACGGACGGACAGATAGATAGATGGATAGATGGATGGATGGATAGATAGATGGATGGGTGGACGGACGGACAGATGGACGGACAGACAGAAAGACAGACAGACAGTTAGATAGGATAGGTAGAATCATTTTACCAATTCTGTTTCTCTACAGAATCCTGATTAAAACAGTGACCATGCTCCATTTTTTAAAATTTCTTTTTAAAACTGGGCCATCAACACCAGCTTCATATTTACCACCATCACCACCATCCATACTTCATGCCATTGTTACCATCACTACTAGCACCAAGTTCATCATTAATACCTTCACCATCTTCACCATACCACCTCCATCACTCCCCACCACCAGAACACCGTAACTAATGCCATCATCACAAGCACCACCATCACTACCACTATCACCACTCCACACCGTCCGCTCCCATATTCACCACTAATGTTCCCACCTTGGTCCTTACCTTCAGCATGCCTATCAGCCTCAAATACCACCACAGCCACCACCTCCATCACTCCTGGGATGTTTATTTCATGTTCCTATTTCTAACACACTGAACACTGCCTCCTGGAGAGAGAAGCTAAGTTCACAAGGTTCAGGAAGTAAAGAAAACTTACAGGGCACAGGAAGTTCCTAAAACCGACAGGATTCACAAGGCCCCACCCCAAAGTTTTACACACTCCAGGGATGCAGCCTTTGTGAGTCTCCATCATAGCTGCCTGGAGTAGGCCTTTCAGCCATGCAGATGCTTTGAGTCGCTCATAGGTAACAACAGTAAACTTTCTCATTTACTAAGCTGGACATAGATGGAACTGTGGCTATGATCTGTCATCACCGCCCTATCTAGGTGCTTGCTTCTCCAGGAAGTCGCCCACCATCATCACCATCATTCCCTCCATCATCACCACCTCTGCATCCGTCAGTTACTTCCTCCATCCCCATCAGCACCTATACAGCATCCCACCTCATTCCATTGGGCCACTGAGTTCCAAACTGTCTAGCGAATTCTCCTTACCAAGAAAATAAAGCATTAGATACATTTCACTCTGTCATGTCTGTCACAACCAAATGTAAATATCAGCTAATGTCACACTTTCCACTTACTCCTAACATCAGTCAGAGCATTTAGCTAATGACAACTTACAACCGATTTGTCATTTCTCTGTGACACATCCCTGTGGTTCCAGTTCCTCAGGACCCTTTTTCAGAAACATCACCTCCAGCCCCAGAAGGGATTCTTTTTGTTTCGCTTTGTTTTGTTTTAACTATGGGGGTTGTTTTAGTCTGATTTTTTTTCAGCATATAAAATAATGGGCCTTTAGCGTCTTCATGTACGTGAAGATTGTGTCAACCTCGCGTGTCCCCCTCCTCATCTTCATGGTCCCTTCTTTCCTGTAAGCGGTTTTGATTTCACGTGAGATGCATTTTTCACATGCACTTTTAAAATCTAGGCTTTGTATATGAAAACACGGGATGTGTCTTTTAACCCTCCCGTCATCCTCTCTTGTTCCCTCCCCCTTAGTCACCTTCCTCCCCACATAAGTCCCCTTTCTACTCTCAATCTATATATTTAAATCTAGATCCCACATGGGAGAAATCGTGGCTTCTGTCTTTCAGCATCTGGCTTCTTTGATGTAACACGAGGCTTTCCAGCTCCATTTCTTTTCCTGCAAACAGCACTGATTCTCGGGGGTGGATAAGCCTCCACACTGTATAAACACACTTTCCTCATCCATCCTTTGCCTGGGTCCACTCCTTATCATAAATAGCCCACCAAGGACTCTTTAGTAATCAGAGAAATGTCCAGGCCTCCTTGTAGTCTAACAGACATGGCCCTGAGAACACAGCCTAAGGCACACGACCTCCCTCCTCTCCCCACACTGGCTGCCCACTGTAGCTCAGATCTTGGATCACGATGACCTCAGATCTTCCAAGCAGTAAGAAATTTGAGGTCAGGGACTGCTGCTCCCACTTCACAGGTGGGGAAACCGAGGCCCTGAAATGGAACCCATTGTAAGCATATAAACTACTAGTCATACAGAGCTGGCCTGGCCTCTGGACCCTCTGTCCTCAGGCCCTCCAGGCTACCTCTCCTGGTTCTCCACACCCCTTCCTGGCTGGCTGTCAGAGCAGGCAGCTGGGCCTAGTGATGAACAGGGTGTGCTATGGGGAGGGGGCTAAGGATAGGGAGCAGGTGGGGAGGCAGCAGGTGCGGGGATAATAGGGCCACCAGGGGAGACCCAGGGAGCAGGTGCTGCCCATGGGGGGGTGGGGGTGAAGTTGTCATTGTATAGCCAGCTCTGGTGGGCTAAGGGTAGAAGGGGAATTCCTGTGAGCCCCTGGGCCACCCTGGCTCATGCTCAGAGGTCCTCAGGATCCATGGGCTCAGGCACACAGCCAGGCCCCTCCCCTGGGTCCCAGCAACCCTACCAGGTTGCCATGACAACCAACACTTTCATCCCTGTCCCTTTGTCCTGTCATGGTTCAGCTTTTGTGAACAACCATAATTGGGAGGTGGGGGGAAGGGATCAGCCTCAGCTGGGGTGGAGTTGTGAACCCCAGGCAGTGAGGGACTGGAGGGTAGACTAAAGAAAATTAAAGATGTAAAAAGGCTGGGTTCTGCTGCCCAGTGGGCCCCCTGGAGCCTCTTCTCAAGCTGCTTGGCCACATTCTCAGAGCCGGAGCTTCCGGCCTGGGAATGACCCCAGGCCCAGGCTCTCCTGACACACCTCTCGGCCTCCTTTTCCCATCTGTGAATGGAGCTATAGATCACCCCACTCCCAGGGTGCACTGTGGCTCTGAGAACAAATGAGCATGGGCTGAACAAGCATTTTAACTCCCGGTACAACTGGAGAAACTGAGGCATAAAGCAAAGCTGGGCCCTAGTCTGAATCATTCCTACAGGGAGCGAATGAAAAGCCAGAATTCCTGGGTAGCCCAGGTCCTCAAGGGCTCAGGCCCCTTAACTTCACCCACAGTATTGACAGTTGTTTCTCCCAGGCTCTCTCTGCCTCCCATCAGAACCCAGGCCCCATCAATGTGTGATAAACAAGAAGATCTCTCCTCTGGGGAGAGAAAAAGTGAGGCCTCCCTTTACCTTCCTGCTCTTCCACCCTCACCCCTGCACAATTCTGCAGCCCTCCGAATGGCTGCTTTCTCTCTGCTCTAGGCCTGAGTCACTGGGAGTGATAAAGAAAGATCAGCACCGTCTCTGAGCCCTTAAAAGCCCCCTGAGATGGCCCTGGCTTGTGATAGAGAACCCCTTAGCTGAAGCAGGAGGGAGGCTACAGCCCAGCAGATGAGGGCTCCTGGGACCAGGAGGAGGTAGGAGCTATTGAGATGAGGTAGGAGCACCCTTTGTTCGTTTATTTGTTTTTTTGAGACAGGGTTTTCTGTGCAACCGTCCTGGCTGTCCTAGAACTGGCTCCATAAACCAGGCTGGCCTCAAACTCACAGGAATCTGCCTGCCTTGCCTCTGGGATTAAAGGCCTGTGCCACCACACCCTGCTCACCCTTTGTTCTCTCCTGGACTGCATCTTCTGTGCTTAGAGGGGATCCAGGAGGTCCTGCAAGCCTCCTGTCCTGAGCTCAGCACCCATCCAGTGCTGTGGAAGGAAGGACGCTGGGCATCCTGAACAATGATCTATAGTCTATCATCTCCAAGGAACCCAGGCTCATGTTGTGGAATGTGGTCCTCAGAGCACAGCAACCAGCATCTTCATCAGTGCAGCTATCCCCTCCCCCATGCAAATGACCATCCAAAGCAGGCCTACTGGTTGCTGACATTCCCTCAGAGAAGGAGGGGATGGGGAGGGTCACCAGACCCTCACCAGGAAGCCATCGTCTATGCTGGGTGACCTTTCCTGTGTGTCACCCATATTCCTGTTAGTAGCTCCTCATAGGTGCTCTGTAAGTAAGCCTAACAAACTTACTGGCTTTGTGAAATCATCCTTTGGTCTGTCACTAAGACCTTACGAGGCATCAGTAGATATCCCTGACTTCCCAGACAAGGAATTCTCACATCAGTTCAGGAAGGACCCATAACACCAGAGATACCAGACACGCGTCCCAGAGATCCCTGTGGACAAACACTTCAGTCAGCGTGAGCCTATCTGCACCCTTCTCAGCTACCCCTGGAAGCTCTGAGTGAGAGGCCCGAGGAACAGAACAAGTGGCTGGGCCTGATCCTACGGCTGTTCCTGGGAGTGGATGCTGCACAGAGAATCCACTGGAAACGAGCAGAGTGGTCCCTGCATCTCGTCGCAGCTGTGCTGCCCCAAAAATGTCACTTCCTCTTCCCATGAACCTCTTCCTCTATGACTGGCTGCACAGCTAAGCTGGGTATAAAGAGGCGATAGCTAAGTCAACAGTCGTGCTTTGACGGAGGCCACGGCTCTATCACTGGATGACCCTGACCAGAAGAGGTCAGGGTCTACCTCTGTCACTGCCTGGTACTGTAAGCCAGGGACTGGTTATTGAGATTTTAGCAGTATGCCAAAAGGTCTGCACTCATAATGTCACTTTATCCTCACACTAGAAGAGTGTGGGCCATACCTTTGAACAGACACGGCCCACAGAGACTCATGTGTTTGAATGCTTGGCCCCTGGGGAGTGGCAATATTAGGAGGTGTGGCCTTGTTGGAGTGGGTGTGGCCTTATTGGAGGAAGTGTATCACTGTAGAGGCGGGGCTTTGAGGTCACATATGCTTTCAAGCTCCACCCAGTGTGGAACCCAGGGCAGACTCCTGGTGCATTCTAATCAAGATGTAGAACCCGTGGCTCCTCCAGCACCATGTCTGCCTGCACACTGCCTTGCTTCCCACTATGATGATAATGAACTGAACCTCTGCACCTGTAAGCCGGCCCCAGTTAAATATTTTCCCTGATTAGAGTTGCCTTGGTCATGGTGTCTGTTCACAGCAACGGAACCCAAAGACAGAGGGCAATGGCTATTATTGTTCCTGCTTCTACAGCTGGGAACGCTGGAGCTGAAAGGTGAAGGTGTCTCGGGAAAGCCAATCTGCAGACACATCTGTGGAATCGAGGAAGGAGCAGAGCTGAAGCCAGCCCTGTCCCAGAAATAATAGGATACAAACTTGAGGGCTGGGAAGATGGCCCTAAGTTCAAGCCCCAGAGCCAACACTAAAAAGCCGGGCGTGGTGACATGTGCCTGCTCCACACAGTGACACAGTGATGGTGAGATGGGAGGTGGAGACAGGTGCATCCCTGGAGCTCACTGGCTAGGTGGCTAGCCTAGCCGGCCAAGGCACAGGTCAGTGAGACACCCTGCCTCAAACACAAGGTAGAAGGGACCTGAGGAATGACACCTAAGGTGTCCCTCTGACCCTCTGACCTCTCTACCTAGTAGCTGGGCTTCCTGAATAATGGGAGTTCCCTTTCATGAGCGGCATCCCAGAGATTAGATGGCAACACCAGAAATGAAGCCAGCACGGAGAATAAATCCAGGCCCTTCTCCCTACTTAACCTCACCTGACCCTTGACTTCCACAACAACGTGATGCACATTTATCTTCGCTGTCATTATCATTGTCACGAAGAAGGCATTTGGGACAGCTGTCCAGAACAGCCATTGTGTAATGTCAAAAAAAAAAAAAAAAAAAAAAAAAAAAAGCACAGAGTTCAGGGACAGAAATACCCAGGAAAGTGATGGATGACCTTTGTTCTTAAGTTTTGCAAAACAGCTGAGGCAGGAGGATTGTGGGTCTGAGGCTACCCTGAACTACATAGTAAGCCCCTGTCTCAAAAGAAAACAAACGAACTTTGTGTAACTGGGCAGTACGTCTGCCGAGATAACTAGAATCAGATGTGCATCATTTGGCCACAAACCTACACCTGTGAGGAGCACCCAGCCCTGAGATGACCCTTCTCCTGTGTATGCTGCCCCGTATGGAACCCTCCCCATAAGATAGACTTTTTAGAAAAAAAAATTGTTTTAGACAGACTTAGATAAAGATCTTCCATCGTGTTAGGTAGCTTTTCAAATAAAGCCATCTTGTGGCCGGAAAGAAGGTACAAGGTAAAGAACACTTTCTGCTCTTGCCAAGGACCTGGGTCCAGTACTCAGCAACCACATTAGGTGGCTTACAACAGACTAACTCTGGATTCAGAGAATCTGATGCCCTCTTCTGGCTTCCATGGGCAACTACACACATGTGATACACATACATTCATGCAGGTGCATACACACATAAATTAAAATTATAAATATTTTAAAAACTAATAAGCCAGGCAGTGGTGGCACACGCCTTTAATCCCAGCACTTGGGAAGCAGAGGCAGGCAGATTTCTGAGTTCGAGGCCAGCCTGGTCTACAGAGTGAGTTCCAGGACAGCCAGGGCTACACAGTGAAACCCTGTCTTGAAAAACTAATTAATAATAATAATAATAATAATAATAATAATAATAATAATAATAATAGTCAGACTTGTATCAACACTTTGTCTCTTAATTAGACAACTGGACTTTAGTCTGTGGATGATGTTTGGTAAGCCAGCCAGGAGGACTGCTGCCTAAAGTGACCAAGCCCTGTGATCTCTAACATAATTTGTTCATTTTGATTCCAGAGACTCTCACTTGCCTTCCTCATCATAGCACAGGGTACCCAACTGTCTCACACACACACACACACACACACACACACACACACACACTCACACACTCACATACACACTCATACTCACACACACACTCACACACACTCACACACACTCACACACACTCACACATACACTCACACACTCACACTCACACACA
>JADRCD010181799.1:0-42284 GCA_019843815.1 Montemys delectorum
TTTGTACATACAGTTGACACATCGTGGGACTATTGGCCATGCCTTGTGGTAAAACTTTCCAATGATATCTCTTATCAGGTTCAAGATGATTAATAGCAGGTAATGTAAATGCAGATCTCTGTCTGTCTTGTGGGTGCAGGGGAACGGAGAAGAAGCAATCTTTAATATCTATAATTATCATTTTCCATTTTCTGGGTAAGGCAGAAAGCAAGGGTAAGCCTTTTTGCACTGAACCAAACAGTCGCATCTGCGCATTGATGGCTCTTAAATCATGGGGAAGTCTCCATTTTCCTGATTTCTTTTTTATAACAAAAATAGGTGTATTCCAAGGGGAAGTAGAAGGTTCTAAATGGCCATTTTTAACTTGCTCTTCAATTAATTTGGTAGCTGCTTCCAAATTCTCAGAGGATAAAGGCCATTGAGGAACCCACACGGCTTCCTCTGTAAGCCAGGGTATGGGCATAGAGCCCTCAATAGCAACTAGGGAAAACCCAGACCCTGCCTTCCTGTATTACTTTCTTGGGGAACTGGGTTTAGCCTTCCTTGTTCTTTTCTACCAAGGCCTTTTCCTTCCTTATATCCCATCTTTTTGATAATTTCTATGGCTTGTTGTAAATACTCATTAGTCAATGTCAGTCCTAAGTCTTGCAAAATGTCTCTTCCCCAGAGATTAACAGGGAGAGGAAGCACATAAGGTATAAAACTTCCTGTCTGACCTTCTGGTGTCTGCCAAGTCAAGGAGCGTGAACTGACTGCAGGGCTGGCCTCATAATCCAGCCCCTGTAAGGAGTGGGATGATTGTATAACAGGCCACGCCTTAGGCCACCAGCTAGAGGAAATAATACTTTTGTCAGCTCCTGTATCTAAAATTCCTGTAAAATTCTTCCCTTCAATCATTAATTGCAAGGTAGGTCTAGTTTTAAGGTTTACTACCAAATGAGCAAAATCAGTTCCAGAGGAACCAAGCCCTGCAGAGCCTCTAGACATTCCGGTAGATGGGAAACAACTATGTAAACTTGGAAGAATAACCAAGTGAGCAATCCTATCTCCTGGGGAGATAGAAAATATGCCTTGTGGACAGGAACAGAGAACCTGAAGCTCTCCTGTATAATCTTGGTCTATCACTCCAGGATGAACCACGAACCCTTTTAATGTTAGAGAGGAGTGACCTAGAATAAGGCCGACACTCCCTTCAGGAAGGGGACCTTTGAAATCAACTGAGACAAGCTGCATGCCCACATGTGGCATTAGTAAGAATTGGGAGGTGGAACGGAGGTCCAATCCTGTGGAGCCTCTTGTAGCTCTGCAGCTAGAGGTGTCCCCCGGTTGCAGGCTTGTGTCCCATATTTTTTGGGACCCTGGGATCTGGGGCCCAGAAACTCGTTTTTTGGAGTACCTTCATCTCTTCCTGATAGCAGGGAATTATGTTGAATAAGCTTTCCTTGAATGTCCCTAACTGAATGACATTTATTGGCCCAATGATAGCCTTTCCTACATTTGGTACATAAGCCTGGAGTCTTTTTCTGTGCAGGAGTATGACATTCTCATTTCAAATGACCCGGTTTGCCACAATTATAACAGACTTTACGGCCGTTAGGACTTGGGCGATTTTGACTTTGCAAGATAGCTGCTGCGAGGCCAGCATTAGTTAGTGGGCCTCCAAGTCCTCAGCAGATCTTTATTCAATCTGTCAACCCTTTGCTTTTCCTAGGGGTAATTATTGCCTGGCATTCTGGTGAAGCATTTTCATATGCCAGTTGTTCTATTAGTGATTTAACCTGCTCCGGATCTCCAAAAACTCTGCCCGCTGCTTCTGTCATCCTAGCCACAAAATCAGAGAATGGCTCCTGGGGGCCCTGTAATATTTTTGTTAGGTGTCCCCTGGCCTCTCCTTTCTTTGAGAGAGCTTTCCATGCTTTGATAGCAGCAGCAGAGATCTGGCCATATGCTCCCCAATCAAAGTTTGTCTGATCATTAATGAACTGTCCCTGCCCTGTTAACAATTCAAATGTCCACTGTCTTCGACTGCCTTCCGCATTGGCGTTGGCTCTCGCCTGTACTTGAGATGCATCGTGCCATAAGGCTTTCCACTCCATGTACTGCCCCATATTAGGGAGAGCAGCTTTTACTGTATTTTGCCAATCATTTGGAGTCATTGCCATAGTGGCGAGCCTCTCAAGATGCATGACTGTAAAGTTAGCATCAACTCCATATTTGTTAACTGACTCAGCAAGTTCCTTAATAGAGGCATATTCTATCGGCACGTGAATGCGGCCTCCCTCTGCAGCCTCAAACACCGGAAAGGCTTGTAACATCTTTCTTTTATCTTCCTTTGAAAGAAAGGAGTCTGAACAGCACCTGTCTGCGTAGAGCAGAGGAGCACTGGGGGCAACTGCCAGAACTGCTGCCTGTGAGGTCACCTCGGGTTGGGGAGCCACGAGGTTTCTGTCTTTTGCCTTTTTCTGCTTACGATTTTGCGGCGGCAGCTGCCCATCTGGATAGTATCTTTCCTCCTCATAGCGGGCTGCTTTTTTATCTAAGTTTTCTTCTTCAGAGGGACTTAGTTCCTCTGACTCAGAGCTATCAAGCCCCAAGGCCTCCAGTTCCTTTATTGGATAAAGAGATCTCTTTTCTGAGGCCTGTTTATTCTTACACTTCTCTCCCAGGGCGTCCTTTCCCTTGTCTCTCACTTCCGCAGACTGAACATCTTTGGAAGGGTCTTTTTCCTTAGGCATGCCTCTTCTTTTTTCTTTCTGAGCTCCTAACCTCTTATCTCGCTCTGTTTCTGACATACTGTTTTGTAACTCCTCTAGCACTCCCTGACCTGCCACGATAGTTGAGCGGCATTTCTCATCTTGTAGGCACGATCTTACTAGTCTCCACAGCGGCCGAGTCCCAGGCTTCAATTTTCCATTTTGTTGTCTCCTAATTAAATTGCCCTCCAATTTGTCCCAGGAGGTGAGCATTAGCGACCCCGAGCATATATACCAAGGTGCCACACGATCAACCTCCTTAACAAACCCCTCTAGTGTTTTTGTAGAGATCTTTAATTCATGCTGTCACAAAAGTGACTGAAGCGCTGTGATCACCGAATGTGAAGCTCCCATGCTGCTCTCTTATCTACGAGAGAACCTGACACTCGGAGGGGCACCTCGGCCTATCTACGTCCGACTAACCGTGCCCAGCAGCGGCAGAATTTAACAAGAGAACCGGTGAAAACAAAACTAAACCAAAAGGAAGAGAATGAGCGCTGCCACAACGACAATGAGAGCCTCCACAGTACCAGCTAATTGTGGGGAGAGATGAGATAGATCAAGACCAAATATGCCTCCCAGAGCTTACCTTTGTCCTGCAGTTCTGGACCCTCCCCGAAAACGGGGGTCTCCTCAGTGGTGCCAGTGATGGCGAAGTCCCGGGTTTCGGCACCAAATGTGGTCCGAGCTATTTTCCCACTGGCAGGAACACACAAACACACACAGGATCCTTCTGCAGCAAACCTTTATTACCATGTGGCAAGGAGAGAGCGAGCCCTGGAAAATGCACTGCTTATATACACCCAGGAGCGGTGTGTTCACCTCTGATTGGCTGTTTGCTCATTACCTCATGAGATGCCTCGGGATAGGCTGTGACTTGGCGCTCTCTGGCCCTAGCACATGCGCAGACTACTTGTTACAGGGAGAAGACACTGGATGCCGGCGCCATCTTGTAATGGAGGCTGCTGGCTCGGGTGCGGCTCTCTACAATCTGGAATGAACTACAATCTAGAATACGAGAGCTCGCTTGTGATTCAGATCTTGAGGCTGGAAGACACAAGTTTCTGATCTGAATCTTGGCATGGAGATCTTGAGGCATAGTGGCTATGACAAGTTTAGGCCCAGGCAAAATAGTACACACCTTTAATCCCAGGAGAATGAGGCAAGGAGATCACTGAGTTCAAAGTCAGCCTGGGATAAAAAGAAGTCCCAGATCCAGGCGTGGTGATATATACCTTTGATATGGGCCACACCTTCTGCTGGAGACCTAAATAAGAACATTGTAGAAGGAAGTTTCACTCTTCTTCACTGCTTGCATTTTCTTGCCATTGCATCAATTGGAGTATAGTTCTACAGACCAGCTAAAGCAACTAGCCTTGTTGGATTGATCAACTACTAAATTCTTGGATTTCCAATTCACAGCTGACCATTTTTGGCAAGTTTGACTACAGATTGTAAGTCATCATAATAAATTTTCTCATATAGAAAGACATTCCAAACATTCTGTCACTCTGGAGAACCTCGACTAATATATATTGTGAATTAATCTTTATGAGTCTTCATTCATTTGGATGTAGCCCATATAAAATGTATGTATCTATGGTAACAAAAATATATTTCTACCTACCCAGTTGAGAAATATCAGTAACATCAGGTTGCCATAAGGGATTGTATTTGAGGCCTCAGGGATTATTGCCCATTGTTTGTAAAGCTGAGGTGGCAATAAGGGATGTACAAGAGGAGCATATTTTTATTATCTTTTGGAGTCAAGCAAGAGAGGTGACGGGGAAGCAGGCATGAAACACCTTTATATTTGTGTGTGTGTGTGTGTGTGTGTGTGTGTGTGTGTGAATTGAATTGGTCTACTTGGCCAATGGAGGCTATGAATGTTCCTATTGAGGCAGTTTGGTCAGCAGGAACATGTCTCTCAGATATTGGGCCTACTAGGGGACTATAAGATATGACATGCTAGATGTAGATGGGGGAGGCTCTTTCCTGTAAGAAGGTGAATTGACAAAGGATCATGACAGCCAGGGAAACAAATTGGCAGCATATACACTGTCTGAAAAAAGTTAAATGGATCCTTGATTTCTTTTAGTGCTAGATAGATAGCATATAATTCTTTATATTAGAATAGGAGTGGTGGGGCAGATCTCTTAATCAGAGAATAGGGGGTTCTTCCTCAGGGGAATAGTATATTATTGCCACAACTCCAATTTTACATCATTGACAAGTATTGAGGAGTTTCCAACTATGAGATTTTTAAAAAATAGTTTGGTGGGTAGCCATCTCAATCAAGGGAGGGCAGAAGCCCAATTTTTCTCAGGATAATGGTTGTCAAGTTGTCCTGGGAATCCTATTAAGCTAATAGCAAAGTGGGAGTGATTTTTTTTTACTAACCATTGAGTATCAGAGGGAAAGAAGTGACAAGAATGTCAGGTTCTTTTCCTAGAGTTTGCAAGGCTCTGTTCCTATCATTTTAAATCGTATTAACAAGTGAATCCACTTCATTTAGAATTCAGTTGTGCCACCCATCAGGATGTGGAGCCATTTTAGCACATCCTGAGGTTCATTTAGGACTTCCACAAGTTTAGGGGAGGAATTAAAGATAATGAGCTGTATGGGCACTGTTGGGTCATATCTAGCTAGAATCATATCTTTTAGGGATGTGTCAACACAATTTAGAGATTTGATTGCTTCAGTGTTCTTGGGGAGAACAGCCATTTATTTTCTTTTAGGAAGTTAAAGATAGCTGAAGGATGCTTGTGGGGAGGGGGAGCCAGGTTCAAAGACTGTTAAGGTTACCCAAAAAGCTCTGGAGGGAGCCAAGAGTTAATTTTTGAGGGAAAGTAAGGATGGGATTGAGGGGTCATAAGAGGTAAGAGAGATTTATGTTCCTAAAAAATGCAATTGGCAGAATACATTGAATTTTATGAGAGGCTATTTTGAGACCTAGGGCAGATAGGGAAGGTATTAGCTGTCTTTAAGTTGGAGGAAAAGTGGAAGAATCTTCCTATATAGTGATATATTGAGTTCTTTGTCTAAAATGATTTTAAAATAGTAGCCAATGTCTCCTGACAAATAGTTGGAGCTTTAGCCATTCCCTGAGGGAGAACAGTTTATTCAAATTGTGATGGTTGGCCAGAGTTGTTAATGAGGAGCATTAAGAACACAAAGCATTCTCAGTCTCAGGGGTGGAGAGGCTTTGAAAACAAGCAGTCTTTTACATCTCTTGTTAATAGTGGCACATTTGCAGGGATATCTGAGATGAGGAACAGCCCTCTTTCAGGAGAGCATCAGATTTGCATGATTTTGTTATTTGTCCTTATATCTTATAGTGATATTCATCCTCCCTGAACTCTTTTTCTTTATAGCAAACACAGGAGTATTCCATAAAGTATGGGAGGGGCAGATGTATTATAGAAGCTGTTATTCTACTGTTGTTCCAAAAGCAGGGGGCCTGGGCTGCAGCCCTGGCTGGGCTGAGGCTCTCTCTCTCCCTGGTGGCAGGGGGTCTGCTGCTGAGGCCCGGGTCTCTCTCTCTCTCCCCCAGGGCTGGCCTGTTTCCTGCACAGTGCCTTAATTAAAAGTGAGACAATGTATGAATGAGTCATTTTATTGTAGGAAGGATAAATATGCTGGTTGAGTAGAGAGAAAGAAAGGGGAGGAAGGAGAGAGAGAAAAAAAGAAGGATAGGGAGAAAGGCAGAGAAGAGAACAAAGAGCAGAGAGGAGAGAGTGAGCAAGAGAGCAAGAGGAAGTAAGAGTAAGAGTGGAAAGGAATAAGAGAGAATGAGGAGCAAGAGGGTGAGAGAGTAAGAGAATGAGGAGGTAAGAGTGAGGGAGAGAAGAGTAAGAGAGCAAAGGAGTGAGAGGAAGTAAGAGAGAAGAGTAAGAGTGAGGATGGAAAAAGAGAACAAGAGAACAAGAGATTGAGGAGGGGGTAACCCCCCCTTTTATTGTTTGGGGCTGGCATGCCTGGCTTGTAGTCAGATGACTGTGTGTAAGGTCCAGCTCAAATGCTGGAAGTTTGAGTCAGTGTCTGCCTGATAGAGCACACATCTGCTGCAGGGGCAGCTGTGAGGGGTCTGGACTGAAATCTGAGCCATTGGTCTCAGGTGCAAATCACTGAATGCCTACCATCCCTTGTGAACAAATTACTTTGGTTAGTGGGTCTTGGGTGTACTGAGGTGGCTGCTCTACTGGACTCCAGCTGTCAGAACTGCCCACTGCCCGGCATCTCACCCTTTTGTGTTTTTTAAAAGAGAGATGTCATTAGAATAATTGTCTACTATGTTGGGATAAGTATGGAGGCTTTGGAGTGATTGTGTCATTTGTGGTGAAAATTTTGGGTGGGTGGAAGTATCAGAAGAAATCATAGGACAGAGAAGTAAAATGGTTAAGTCAGAGAGTGAGGAAAGTAGGCAAGTCAAGAGATTATAGAATCAATTTTCCATAGATAATACAGTTTGAGGGTAAAAACATCAGTTTTGAACAGCAATGAGTTAATTCTTAGATAGGCATTATGGTTTGCTTACTATCACATAACTTCCCCCAAGTTCAGCAGCCATTTGGCTTGGCAAGAGAGTTCATCTGTAGCTGGAAGGTCCCAAATCTGTTGTCTGTCCTGTATTTGGTTCAGCATGTGTCTCGGGAGCTTTCACTCAGATAAGTCATCTGGAAGAAGGCTGTTCTGTTCTTTGCAGGCCCCAGGAGACGGGGTGGTCTCTGATGGATATGTGGCTGCTATGTCTGCAGGCCCCAGGAGACCACATGATCTCTGATGGATCTATGGTCTCTATGTCTGCAGACTCCAGGAGACTGCATGGTCTCTGATGGATTTTGTAGCTGCAGACACTGTCCTCTCTTTTGGGGTGAACCTATAGAATAATTATGACAAAAAAACAGGACCCTAGCAGAAGAACGTCTGCAATGTTTGGGAGCATTGTTCGGACCTTAGAAAGCATGGGTTTGTGAGGGATTTAGTCCTGGAAGGAATCTTTAAAGTCTGCTTCGTGTGGCTGAGGAAAAAAAATTATGTCTATGGCATAGGCAGTATCAGTTTGTCTGTGAAAGTAAATTGGTTGTTAATTAAGGATTGAATGATGGTAGCTGATTTGACCTGTGGAAATAGATTAGGTGACTTAAGAAAACTTAAGCAAGTTGAAAACTTTTGAACATACATTACTGATATTAGGGAGAAAAAAATAAACATTCAAATGGAGAAGCAAAAAAATTTCTCATTGGAAAGAGAAATTTAGTCATTCCTATAAGGGGTACAAGCAAATAAAAACCTCCGGTGTAGCAGTTTTAGCTGGCTTAGATGGGTAGGCTGTGTATGCAGCAAGCAGGCTAGGTATTCCCCGTTTATTTTTCTTTGAAAAGCAAAGCATAAAGTTTTAACCTTGAAAAAGTTTAAAGGTTGAAGGGCTTTTAACTGAAGCTGCAGGCTGTTAGCCTGTGCTGTAAATTAGCTGACAAGTAGGCAGAGCTCAGAGGTAGCACTGAAGTCTAGAGGGGGGTAAAGATTAGAAGTTACCACCATTTTGAGGGACACAAATGGAGACAGAGCCAAGAAGTCCATGCAGCTTGCTTTTCCAAGGGATGGAGGGAGAGAAAGGAGAGAGAAAGGAATGTCCAGTTTTTGAACTGGTTGACTCATGGTTTACAATGTCTGCCTGTTTGTACATCACAGGGGCTAGGCTGAGTTTCTCTGGAACAGAGTGCTTTTTCAGCTGCAGAACTCTCTACAGGCCACCCAGCCCCCTTGAGAGCAGATACACTCTCTTTACGACCAACTGCTCTACTCCAGGGAAACTGCTGGGTGCAATCACTCATGCAGCAAAGGAACAAAAGGTTAATAGGATAGTGTAACTCTACACTCGGGTCAGGGCTGACCAGGCAAGTGCAAAGCTCCTGTCTTCGTACTTTACCTCTGTGGGGGGGGGGGGGCGACAGTGCCCCAGTCCGTGGGAGATGGAGGTAGAGACAGGTGAAGGGAGGGGTCCTTTGGTCTGCCGGCAGGTCAGGAATGTAGGTTTCCAGATGCTGGGCAATGCAGGCGCTGCTCGATACTGCTGGGATCTGAAAATGAAGGGTCATTGGCTTGGGGAAAGAGTAGCAGTGCAGCTATTCTCTTAGTACAGAGCTAGGGTTCATTTGCCCGCATTCTCCACTACCTGATGTTCCAAAAGCAGGGGATCTGGGCTACGGCACTGGCCTGGCTGAGGCTCTCTCTCTCTCTCTGGTGGCAGGGAGCCTGCTGCTGAGGCCTGGGTCTCTCTCTCTCTCCCCCAGGGCTGGCCTGTTTGCTGCACGGTGCCTTATTTAAAAAGGAGGCAATGTATGAATGAGTTATTTTATTGTAGGAAGGAGAAATATGCTGGTTGAGTAGTGAGAAAGAAAGAGGAGGAAGGAGAACGAGAAAAAAAGGAGAGGGAGAAAGGCAGAGAAGAGAGCAAATAGCAGAGAGGAGAGAGTGAGCAAGAGAGCAAGAGGAAGTAAGAGTAAGAGGGAGAGAAGTAAGAGAGTGAGGAGCAAGAGGGTGAGAGAGTAAGAGAATGAGGAGGTAAGAATGAGGGAGAGAAGAGTAAGAGAGCAAGAGAGTGAGAGGAAGTAAGAGAGAAGAGTAAGAGTGAGGATGGAAAAAGAGAACAAGAGAACAAGAGATTGAGGAGGGAGTAAATCACCCCTTTTATTGTGTGGGGTGTGGCATGCCTGGCTTGTGGTCAGATGACTGTGTGTAAGGTCCAGCTCAAATGCTGGAAGTTTGAGTCAGTATCTGCCTGATAGAGCACACATCTGCTGCAGGGGCATCTGTGAGGGGTCTGGACTGAAACCTGAGCCATTGGTCTCAGGTGCAAATCACTGAATGCCTACCATCCCTTGTGAACAAATTACTTTGGTTAGTGGGTCTCCGGGGTACCGAGGTGGCTGCTCTACTGGACTCCAGCTGTCAGAACTACCCGCTGCTCCACATTCTACCAGCTTTGTGAGGTCTTTAAGCTTCTCCTTGATAGATAGAAGTCACTGTGTAGCCAAACTGACTTCATTGGAGAGCCAGTTAAGGCAGTGTGTATCAAATTTAATAGTGTCTCTTAGAATTGGGGGTGATTTGGAGGAGGGTGTTTAGGGTCTCCTTGAGTATAACTTTCTTTATAGGTATTGTCATCTATTTTGATGCAGTCTCTTTCTGAATGGGTGGTAAAGACTACCTCTAGGGCTTGTTAGATATCTCTCCCTAGAACACTGGTGGCTACTTGAGCTACCAGGATGCATATGAGGCCAATAGTTCCATCAGGGTCCTCTCATCTATAGGCTTATTTGATGATAAATGTACTAGGGGTACCCCCATGCCTAGGAACTGGGGCCCAGGAATCAGTTGCCATTCATGTGTGATCTTTTGTTGTCTTAAAATTGTCTTGTCTACTCCAGTATCAGTAAGTCACTTACATGGTTTGCAATCTATTTTAATGGTTAATTTTGGGTGGGAGCCTTCTGAGATGCTGGATAAGCTGTCCCTCTAACTAAGGGACCCCCTGTTAAATTTAGTGGCTTACTGTCCTTGTCATATAGGGAGGCACAATGTACCAGAAGCTATCTATAGATATCTGTAGGGCTCTGGACTGGGCAGAGTGGCCAAAGAATTGCACCCTCTGTAGGGGAGGCACTGATCTTTGGAGTGATAGATCATTATGTGGTGGGCAATCAGGGATGAGTAGTTGTATCTAGATGAGCTGCCAGGTCTCTTTTGTATCCAACACTCTTCCAGAGTCAAAGTGGCACAGGGGCTAGGAGCCAAAGTTGGGGCCACTGAATAGGAAGTGGCATTGATAGGCTTGAGCAGCTTCCAGCTTATGACAGATGCTCTCAGACAGTCTTTGGTGGAATAACTCTTGCACCTTTATTCCTTGTGGACAGGGTCTTATATACATTCTGGAGTAAGTTGGGGCCTAAAAGCAGATGATTTCTATTGGATTGGTCTGAGACATTAGGGATGCTTCATCTACATGTTGTGGGGTTTGTGTGGTGGTGTTATGTGACTGATAGTGACAGTCATCTCCATGAGGTGCCATGGTCACATGTTTCAGTATGAAAACCTAGTGGTGAGTAGGTGAAACACCTACAGTCCTCAGGTGTGAGCAAACAAGGTTTTCTTAATCCACTTGACCTTACCAAGTATTCTGGCACAGTCCACTTTGCCAAAGATGGATGGCTTTTACTATCCAAAACACTAAGGTCAGGAATCCCCTGATCCCTGGAGAACCACTTCATAATTTTATAAAACATCCCTCTCCAAACATGGACTTCCCTTCCATGACTTGGGTCATTTCTACTCCAATAGGTTTCCCCTTGACTCCTGTCTGTTCTACTTAAATAATCCCTCCCTAGAGGACCCCCTTTTGGAGATGGTGTTGGCCACCAACTTACTCTTAATTTTAACTAATGAAAACTTGACTTTAGAGTGCTGGTTATGCCTAGACCCTGGACCACACTTCTACATTGGGATAGGCCTGATTGATGCCTCACCAGTCCAGCAACTGGCCTTTATACCCTTAACTAATCAAACCCCTAGTGACTGACCTCACCACTAATTTCCTGGGTAGAAATATCTTAGACGACTTAAATATGCACCTTAATAGTGGAGAAAAAGGAGAATGACTCCAAATACAATATTACTAAAATAACAAAATCAAAAGAATCCGCAATTCTAAGGGTACATGTTGAATACCTTACTCCCTGCCTAGAATGGATCACATTAGATCCTGTCTGGGTAGAAGAATGGCCATTAAACAGGGTAAATTTTAACAACTTTAAAACAATGAAACACCAACTACACATGGGGAGCACTTGTCCTTCTAGAAGCCCATATAATACCCCAGTATTTGTAAATAAAAAGAAGGCTGGTACTTGGAGGCTTCTTTAGGTTTTAAGAGCAGTTAAGAAAATTGAGAATATTTGGGACTTGCCTCAACTCAGCATCCCCTTTGCCACTGCCATATCTATAAAGGCTCTGTTATTAGTCTTTTTTATTTAATTTTACTTTTTTACATATTTAATTTACATCCTACTCATTGTCCCCCTCCAAGTGACCCCTTCCTACAATCCTTCCCCTATACCCCTCCCCTTCTCCTCTAAAAGGTGGGACTCCACCAGTATACCCCGGCTCTGGCACTTCAATATCCCTTGAAAGTCTGGGTGCTGCTTCTCCCATTGAGGAAAGACAAGGCAGCACAGCTAGGAGAACATACCCCACATACAGGCAACAGCTTTTGGGATATCCTCCATTCCAGTTGTTCAGGATCCACATGAAGACCAAGCTGCACATCAGCTACATATATGTGTTTTGTGGAGGTACTGGTAACTTTAAATCACAGCATTTTCAGGTTAGTATGGGTTAGGTTATACAGCTCTGAATCAGTGAGTGGTGACATAGTAAATGTTACAGTTGTGGCAAACTTTTCAGCAAAGGCATTGCCATCAGAGAGCTGTACAAAGGGATGAGTAGGTCCATATAATTTTCACAAAAATAAGACATTTTTTAGTATTTAGGTCTTTTGTGTGTGTGTGTGTGTGTGTGTGTGTGTGTGTGTATTTTTCTTTTTATGTAATTTTTATTGTACATTTTATTTATTTACATTTTAAATGTTATTCTCTTTCCTGATTTCCCCTTGCAAAATCCCTATTCCACTACCATCCTCCTGCTTCTATGAGAGTGCTTCCCCACCCACTTACCCACTCCTACCTCACCACCCTTGCTTTCCCCTATACTGGGGTACTGAGACTTCATAGTACCTAGGGCTTCTCATCCCATTGATGCTAGATAAGGCCATCCTCCCCTACATATGCAACAGTAGCCATGGGTCCCTCTATGTGTACACTTTGGTTGGTTATTTAGTACCTGGGAGCTCTGGGGGGTGGGGTTGGGTTGGTTGATATTGTTGTTTTTGCTATGGGATTGCAAAGCCCTTCAGCTCCTACAGTCCTTCCCCTAACTTCTCCACTGGGGTCTCCAATGGGATCCAATTGTTGGCTGCAAGCATCAGCATCTGTATCAGTCAGACTCTGGCACAGCCTCTCAGGAAACAGCTACATCAGGCTCCTGTAAGCAAGCATTTCTTGGCATCAGCAACAGTGTCTGCATAAGGGATGGATCCCCAGGTGGGGCAGTCTCCGGATGGTCTTTCCTTTAGTCTCTGCTTTACTTTTGGTCCCTATATATCCTTTGGACAGAGCAATTCTGGGTTAAAGTTTTGGAGGTGTGTGAGTGGCCCCATTCCTCAGTCTGGGACCATGGAAAACACCTGAATATGGTCTCTAGAGATTTTCTCTCCCCTTTGTTCAGTATTTCAGGTAATGAGATCCCCATTGGGTCCTAAGAGACTCTTACTTTTCTGGCTTCTGTAACTTTCTGGTAGCTACCCCCAGTTTGCCATCCTCCATTGCTACACACCTCTATTCAATTCCCTGACCTTCTTTACTTCACCCCATCCCCTCCCATACCTGAACCTGGCCTCCCCTTCCCCCCCCCATCCTTTTTCCTCCCAAGTCCCTCTCTCCCTCTATCTCCCATGATTATTTGTTCCCCCTTCTAAGTGGTACTGAAGCATCCACACTTTGGTCTTCCTTCTTCTTGAGCTTCATATGGTTTGTGAACTGTATCGTGGGTATTCCAAGCTTTTTGCCTAATATCTACTTATCATGGAGTATACACCATGTATGTTCTTTTGTAACTGGGTTACCTTACTCAGGATGGTATTTTCTAGTTTTGTCCATTTGCCTTGTATTGAATCTGTAGATTGCTTTCAGCAAGATAGTCATTTTTTATATTAATCCTGCCAATTCATGAGCATGGTCTTTCTTTCCATCTTCTGAGGTCTGTTTTGATTTCTTTCTTCAGAGATTTGAAATTCTTGTCATACATATCTTTCACTTGCTTGGTCAGAATCACATCAAGATATTTTATATTATTTGTGACTATTGTGAAGGGTATCATTTCCCTAATTTCTCTCTTAGCCTGAACATACTTTGGGTAGATGAAAGCTATCAATTTGTTTGAGTTAAGTTTATATCCAGCCACTTGACAAGTTGTTTATCAGCTATAGAATCTACCTGAAGACCCAACAATACCACTCTTGGGAATATACCCAAAAGATGCCTTACCATGCCACAGGGCACATGTTCAACTATGTTCATAGCAACCTTGTTTGTGATAGACAGAAGCTGGAAACAACACAGACATACTATGACAAAAGAATGGATACAGAAAATGTGGTTCATTTACACAGTGGAATAATACTCAGCTAATTAGGAATGAGGATATCCTGAGTTTTCCAGTCAAATGGACAGAATTAGAAAATACCCTGATTGAGGTAACTCAGACCCAAAAGGACATGCATGGTATGTACTCAATAATAAGTGGTTATTTTACAAAAAACTAAACATACAGAATACCTAAGATATAGTCTACAGAATTCAAAAAGGACAATAAGCTGAAGGGCCCAAGTGAGGATGCCTCAGACCCACTTGGGAGGGGAAGGGGAAGGGAGGGAGGGAATTAGAAGGGAAAAGGTGATGGGGAGGAGAGGGGAACATTATCTGATATTGGGTGGAGGGAAAGGTTTGAATCCATGAGGGCTAGCAGAAAGAGTGGAAACAGGAACGATAGATAGGAGTTTGAAGGGACCCTTCAGAATGTAATAGAGACATGGGAGGTGAGAGACTCTCAAGACTCAAAGGGAGGGACCTTCGATGAAATGCCCTACATTGGAGAGAAGGAACTTGTAGAGCCCACCTCCAGCAGAAAGACAGGGCTTCAAGTGAGGGATATGGTTTCCATCCTACAGTCAAAACTCTGACCCATAATTGTTCCTGTCTGAAAAGACTACAGGGATGGAAATGGAGAGGAGTCTGAGGAAAAGAAGGTCCAAAGTGGGATCCAGTTCAAGGGGAGATCTCAAGGCCTAACACTATTACTGAGGCTATGGAGTCCTCACAAAAAAAGGGACCTATCATAACTGTACTCTGAAAGATCCAACGAGCAGCTGAGTCAGATGCAGATATTTGCACCCAACCAATGGGCAGAAGCTGCTGACCCCTGTGGTTGAATTAGGGGAAAGCTGGAAGAAGCTGAGGAGGAGGGCAACCCTGTAGGAAACCAATAGTCTCAATTAACCTGGATTCCTGAGATCTCTCAGACAAAGGACCACCAACCAGGCACCATATACCAGCTGATATGAGGCCCCCAACACATATACAGCAGGGGACCACCATATCTGGGTTTAGTCAGAGAAGATGCACTTAACCCTCAAGAGACTGGAGGCCCCAGGTTGTTTAGAGATCTGGTGGGTGGGGGTGTGTGTGGGACATCCTCATAGAAACAGATGTAGGGAGGAGATAAAGGATATGGAACAGTTGGAGGGTAGACAGGGATAAAATCTGGAGTTTTAAATAAATAAATAAGTAAATAAATAAATAAATTTTTAAAAAGAACAAGAAAAAATGAAAGCCAAATTATATTTTCACATGTTTGTGTTGGTATTTGATGTCTCCAATGTGTACATATTTGTTTCAGATTTCCATTCTAGTTTTATTGCTCACTATGCAAAATCCACATGTTCTTTCATCTAATATTTTTAAATTATTTTTCTTTCTCTAAAATAAAACATATAAAAAAATAAAAAACATAACATTTTTAATCCTATGTAGTTTTAGGTACTATCTGTAGTCATTTTGTTTTGCTTGAAATTGTTTGTATACTAAAATGAGACTTTTATGCCCTCTGGTGGCTACTAAGTGGAACAATACTTTATTTAACTTTTCTGGTAAAGGAAATTCAGCATATACTATGTCTGAGTTCCTCTGGTCCCAGTTACTAGAGCAGCAACAAAACAAGAAACAAAGAAAACAAAATCAAAACGAAAATAAACAAACAAGCAAAACTTCTCTTAATTTAGAGTGAGAAGTCCAAAAGTATAAAGCAGGACATCCTCTGGAGGTTGTTATGGTGCAGTTTAGATAGTTTACCTGATCTTGATCTTACTTTGGTCCTTGCTATCTGTCTAGAAAAATCATCCATTTCATCTAGATTTTCTGGTTTTGTAGAGTATAGGCTTTTGTAGTACATTCTGATGATTTTTTGAATCCTTATTTTCTGTTGTTAGTCTCATTTTTCATTTTTGATTTTTTTAAAATTGGGGTACAGTTTCTGTGTCCTGTAGTAAGTTTGGATAAAGGTTTATCTCTATTGTTGGTTTTCTCAAAGAACCAGGTCTTGGTTTTGTTGACTCTTTGTATAGGTCTCCTTGTTTCTACCTCATTGATTTCAGCTCTGAGTTTGTTGCCTGGTGTGTACTCCTCTAGGTATATTTGCTTCTTTCTGTTCTAGAGCTTTAAGTTGTACTGTTAAGTTGCTTGTATGAGATCTCTCCAATTTCATTTTGAAGGCACTTAGTGCTATGATTTCTTTATCTCTTAACACTGCTTTCATGTGTCTCATAAGTTTTGGGCATGCTGTGTCTTAATTTTGATTAAATTCAGAAAGTCCTTGATTTCTTCTTTACTTCTTCCATGAGAAGATTGTCATTGACAAGAGTTGGCTTTCAGTTTTTGTACTTATTGAAGCTTATCCATAGTCCATAGAATGCATGGGAGTATTTCAAACTTCCTGTATCTCTTGAGACTTATTTTATGTCAGATTATATAGTCAGTTTTGGAGAGGGTTACATAAGGTGCTAAGAAAAAGGTATATGCCTTTGTTTGGGAGTGAAATGTTCTGTAGATATCTGTTAAATCCATTTGGTTCATAACTTCAATTAGATTCACTATGTCTCTGTTACCTTCTGTTTCTATGACCTGTCTATTGGTGATAGAGAGGGTCCCACTATTATTGTGTGAGGTTGAATTTGTGTTTGAGTGTCAGTAATGTTTCTTTTATGAATGTGAGTGGCCTCTCATTTGAGGCATAGGTGTTCAGAAGTGAGACGTTATCTTGGTGGATTTTTCCTTTGGTGATTATGAAATGTCCTTCCCCATCTCATTTGATAACTTAGTAGAAAGTCTATTTTATTGCATGTTAGTATGGCCACTCTAGATTCTTTCCTGGGACCATTTGCTTGGAAAACTTTTTTCCAGACTTTTACTCAGAGGTAGTGTCTGCCTTTGTCACTGAGGCATGTTGCTTGCATGCAGCAAAATGCTGGATCCTGTTTAAGTTTCCAGTCTGTTAGCCACTATCTTTTTATTGGGGAATTGAGTTCATTGTTGTTGAGAGATATTAAAGACAGATGATCGTTAGTTCCTGTTATTTTGTTGTAGGAGGTGGTATTATGTGTGTATGGTTTTTTTCTTTTGGGTATGTGTGAAATGTTTGATTTCCTCTGTTTTCTAGGGTGTAGTTACCTTCCCTGTATTCTAGATTTCATTCCAGTATCCTCTGCTTGGCTCAATTAATAGACAAATTGTTTAAATTTGGTTTGGTTATGTAATATCTTGGCTTTTCCATCTATGGTCATTGAGAGTTGTAAGGTATTGTATGGTGGCTAGGCTTGTGTGTTCCCTTAGGGTCTAAATGACACATTTCTAGGATCTCCTGGCTTTTAGAGTCTCTGATGAGAAGTCTAGTGTAATTCTAATAGGTCTAAGTTGATATGCTACTTGGTCTTTTTCTCTTACAACATTTAATATTCTTTCTTGTTTCTTTTTTATACATTAATCACTTTTACAGTCCAGACTTTATTCATCTCCAAGTCCACACATCTCCAGAGGATTTCCCCCATCCTTCCACTCGACCCCACCAGTCCTTGCCACTCTCTGGGCCCTCAAGTCTCTTGAAGGTTAGGTGCATCTTCTCTGAGTCTAGGCCCAGCAGTCCTCTGCTATACAAATGTTGGGAGCTTCATATTGGCTGTTGTATTCTGCCTGGTTGATGGCTCCTTGCCTGAGAGATCTCAGGGATCCAGGTTATTTGAGACTGCTCATCTTCATATAAGGTTACCCTCCTCCTCAGCTTCTTCCAGCTTCTTTCTAATTGAACCACAGGAGTACTAGGTTCTGTCCATTAGTTGGTTGTAAATATCTGCATCTGACACTTTCATCTGCTTCTTAGGTATTTCAGAGGGTGGTAATGTTAGGCCCATTTTTGTGAGCATACCATAACATCAGTAATAGTGGCAGGCCTTGGGGTCTCCCCTCCAGACAGATCCAAATTTGGGGCTGTTACTGGACCTCCTTTTTCTCAGGCTCTTCTCCATTTTTGTCCTTGCAGTTCTTTCAGACAGGAACAATTCTGGGTCAGAGTTTTTGACTATGGAATGGTAACCCCATCCTTCCAATTTATGCCTTCTCTTCTATTGAGGGTGGGCTCTACAAGTTCCTTCTCCACACTTTTGGGTTTTTCATTTAATTTCCCTCCCTTTGAGTCATGAGAGTCTCTCACCTCCTAGTTCTCTGATACATTATAGAAGATCCTTCAATTCCTACCTCCTGAGGTTGGCTGTTGCCATTCATTCTTCTGACTTTCAGGACTTCATTCCTTCTTCCCCCACCAAATGCCTGATCATGTTCCCCTCTTTCTCTCCCTGTCCCATTTTCCACGCAGGTCCCTTTCTTCCTCATCTCTCCCCTCTCCTGCAACTGTTTTTCTTCTCCCTCCCAAGAGGGATTGAGGCCTTCATTTGGAGCCTTCGTCTTGTTAACCATCATAAGTCCTGTTGATTGTGTCCTGGCTATTCTGTACTATTTTGGCTAATATCCACTTAATAGTGAGTACACACCATGATTGTAGTTTTTGGTTTGAGTTACCTCACTCAGGATGATATTTTCTAGTTTCATCCATTTGCTGGAAAACACATGATTTCCTCATTCTTAATAGCTTAGTAATATTCCATTGTACAAATGAACCACATTTTCTGTATCCATTCTTCTGTTGTTAGATATTTGGGTTGTTTCCAGCTTCTGGCTAGCAAAAATAAGTGTGCTATGAACATAGTAGAACATGTGCCCCCAGGGCATTGTGGGGCATCTTTTGGGTATATGCCTAAGAGTGGTATAGTTGAGTCTTCAGGTAGATCAATGTCCAATTTTCTGAGGAACCTCCAGATTGACTTCCAGAGTTGTACCAGTTTGCAATCCCCTAGCAATGGAGGAGAGTCTTCCCCATCCTTTTCGTCATGTACTATCATCTGGGGCTTTGATCTTAACCATTCCGATTGGTGTAAGGTGGAGTCAATTTAATTTTTACTTCTCTGATCACTAAGGATTTCTAATATTTTTAAGTGCTTCTTAGCCATTCAGAATGACTCTGTGGTGAATTCTCTGTTTAGTTCTATACCCAATTTTTTTATTATTAGATATTTTCTTTATTTTCATTTCAAATGTTTTCCCTTTCCTGGTTCCCCCCCAAAAAAAAGCCCCCTCCTCCCTCCCTCCTATCCCTGTTCATCAGCCTACCCTCTCCCACTTCCTGGAATTCCCCTACATTGAGGCATAGAGCTTTCACAGGAACAAGGGTCTCTCATCCCATTGATGACAAACTAGGCCATCCCCTGCTACATATGCAGCTGGAGCCACAAGTCCCACCATGTGTACTCTTTGGTTGGTGCTTTAGTCACTGGGAGCTCTGAGGGTACTAGTTAGTTCATATTGTTTTTCCTACTATGGAGCTGGAAATTATTTCAGCTCCTTGAGTCCCTTCACTGGCTCATTCACTGGTGACCCTCTGCTCAGCTGAGCATGGCTGTGAGCATCCACTTCTGTATTTGTCAAGAACTGGAGGGTCTCTTCAGAGACAGATATATCAGGCTCCTGGCAGCAAGCACTTGTTGGCATCCACAATAGTGTCTGGGTTTGGTGATTGTGTATTGGACTGCCCCAGGTGGGGCAGTCTCTGGATTGTCATTCCTTCAGTCTCTGCTCCACACTTGTCTCTGTAACTCCTTCCATGGGTATTTTGCTCTTCCTACTAAGAAGGATCAAAATACACAAATGTTGGTTTTCCTTGTTCCTGAGTTCCATGTAATTTGTGGATTGTATCTTGCATATTCCAAGCTTCTGGGCTAATATCCACTAATCAGTGAGTGCATACCATGTGTGTTCTTTTGTGATTGGGTTACCTCACTCAGGATGATATCCTCTAGACACATCCATTTGCCTAATTATTTTATAAATTCATTGTTTTTACTAGTTGAGATACACCATTGTGTAAATGTACCACAATATCTGTATCCATTCCTCTGTTGTGGAACATCACAACTGGTTATTTCCAGTTTCTGGCTATTATAAAGAAGGCTGCTATGAACATAATGGAATATGTGTCCTTATTAAATGTTGGGGTATCTTCTGGGTATATGCCCAGGAGTGATATTGCTGGGTCCTCTGGTAGTACTATGTCCAATTTTCTGAGTAACTACCAAACTGATTTCCAGAGTGGTTTACTACCTTGCATTCTCACCAGTAATAGAGGAGTGTTAATAGGATTAACATAGTAAACTGCCCATCCTATCAAAAGCTACCTACAGATTCCATGCAATCCCCATCAGAATTCCAACTCAATTCTTCACAGAGATAGAAAAAGCATATGTCTTCTTTATCTTGAATGACAAAAAGCCAAGATATTGAAAACAATTCTCAACAATAAAAGAACTTCTGGGAAACTACCATCCCTGACCTCAAGCTCTAATTCATAGTAATAGTGATAAAACCTGGATGGAATTGGTGCAGAGACAGACAGGTCAATGAAAGGAATAGAATTGAAAACCCAGAAATAAACCGACATACCTATGGTCATTCAATTTTTCACCAAACATCCAAAACCATCTAGTGGAAAAAAATAAAATATTTTCAACAAATAATATTGGTTGAACTGGTGGTCTGCATGTAGAAGAATGCAAAATGATCCATTTTTATATCCTTGTAAAAAGCTCCAGTCCAAGTAGATCAAGGATCACCACATAAAACCAGATACACTGAATCTAATAGAAGAGAGTGTGTAAGAGAGCCTTGAACATATAAGCACAGGGGAAGTTTTTCTGGACAGAACAGCAATGACTCAGGTTCTAAAGATCAACATTTGACCAATGGGACCTCATAAGATTAAAAAGCTCCTGTAAGTCAAAGGACACTGTCAATGGGACAAAACAGCAAACTACAGATTGGGAAAAGAGCCTTACCAACCTTACATCAAATAGAGGGTTATTATCTAAAACATAAAAGGAGCTCAAGAAGGTATACACCAGCAAACAAAATAACCCTATTAAAAAAATGGATTACAGAACTAAACAAAGAATTTTTAACTGAGGAATATCCACTGGCTGAGAAGACCTAAAAAATGTTTAACTTCTTTAGTCATCATAGGAATACAAATCAAAATGACTTAGAGATTCCACCTCAAACCAATCAGAATGACTACGGTAAAAAAGAAAACAAAACAACAACAAAAAAAAAAAAAAAAAAAAAACCTCAGGACACAGCAGATGCAGGTAAAGTCGTGGAAAAAGAGGAATAGTCGTCCATTGCTGGTGGTACTGCCAGTTTGTAATCCACTTTGGAAATCAATCTAGTGGTTCCTCATAAATTTAGAAATAATTCTACCTGAAGACCCAGCTATACTACTCTTGGGGATATACTCAAATGATGCTCAACATATAACAAGGACATGTGCTCTGCTATATTTTTTTATTTTGTTTTGTTTGATTGATTGATTGTTTTTACTTGACTTATTTATTTATTTATTTACACTCCATATTTTATTCCCCACCCTGTTCACCCTCCACTGTTCCACATCCCATACCTATACCCCAGCTCCATCTCTCCAGGTGGATGTCCCTGCCTCCCCATCCTACCTGACCTCTAAACTCCCTGGGGCCTCCAGTCTCAAGGTTAGGTGTATAATGTCTGAGTGAAAACAGACCCAGCAGTCCTCTACTTGTATGTATTGGGGGGGCTCATATCAGGTTGTGTATGCTGTCTTGTTTGTGGTCCAGTGTTTGAGAGATCTCGGGGGTCCAGATTAATTGAGACTGCTGGTCCTCCTACAGGGTTGCCCTTCTCCTCAGCTTCTATAAGCCTTCCTTAATTCAAGAACAGAGGTCAGCTGCTTCTGTCCATTGGTTGGGTGCAAATATCTGCATCTGACTCTTTTAGCTGCTTGTTGGTCATGCTAGGTCCATTTCTGTGAGTGCTCCATAGCCTCAGTAATGGTGTCATGCCTTGGTACTTCCCCCTCAGCTGGATCCCACTTTCAATCTGTCTCTGGACCTTGTTTTCCTCAGGCTCCTCTCCATTTCCATCCCTGTAATTCTTTCAGACAGAAATAATTATGAGTCAGAGTTTGACTGTTGGATGGTCCTCCTCTCTCTCATTTGATGCCCTGTCTTCCTGCTGGAAGCAGGTTCTATAAGTTCCCTCTCCCTACTCTTAGGCAGTACATATAAGTCCCTTCCTTTGAGTTCTAAGAGTTTCTTACCTCACAGATCTCAGGTGTGTTCCAGAGGGTCCCTCCAGCCTACCTATCTCCCAAGATTGCCTGTTTCCATTCTTTCTGCTGGCCCTCAGGGCTTCAGTCCTTTTCCCTCACCCAATACCAGGTCAGGTACCCCTCTCCACCCTATTCCCTCTATGCCCCTGTCTACTTTCCCTCCCAGGTCCCTACCTCCCTCCCCACTTGTGATTGCTTTCTTTTCCCTCCCAAGTGAGACTGAGGTGTCCTTACTTGGGCCCTTCAGAGTGTTAAATGTTTTGAGTTCTATGGGCTGTATCTTGCATATTCTGTTCATTTATTTTCTTTTTTGGCTAAAACCCACTTATTAGTGAGTACATACCATGATTGTCTCTTTGGGTCTGAGTTACCTCACTCAGGATGATATTTTCTAGTTTCATTCATTTGCCTGCAAAAGTCAGAATGTCCTCGTTCTTAATAGCTAAGTAGTAGTTCATTGTGTAAATGAACCACAATTTCTGTATCCATTCTTCTGTCATAGGACATCTGAGTTATTTCCAGCTTGTGGCTATCACAAATAAGGCCACTATGAACATAGGGGAACACGTGCCCCAGTGGCATTGTGGGGCATCTTTTGGGTATATTCCTAAGAATGGTATAGCTGGATCTTCAGGTAAATCTATTTTAAATTTTCTGAGGGACCTCCAGAATGGTTTCCAGAGTGGTTGTACCAGTTTGGTATCCCATCAGCAATGTAGGAGTGTTCCTCTTTCTCCACCTCCTCTACAACATGTGTTGTCACTTGGGGTTTTGATCTTAGCCATTCTGATTGGTGTAAGGTGGAATCTTAGACTCATGTTAATGTGCATGTCTCTGATTACTAAGGACTTTGACCAGTTCTTTAGGTGCTTTTTAGCCATTCAAGATTCCTCAGTTGTGAAATCTCGGTTGCATTCTATATCCCATTTTTTCAAGTGGGTTATTTGTTTTTTGGTAATTAGTTTCTTGAGTTCTTTATATATTTTGGATATTAGCTCTCTATAGGATGTGGTGTTACTGAAGATATTTTCCCATTCTGTAGGTTACCAATTCATCTTATTGACTGTGTCCTTTGCCTTACAGAAGTTTTCCAGTTTCATGAGGTCCCATTTATCAATTCTTGATCTTAGAGCATGAGCCATTGGAGTTCTGTTCAGGAAATTTCCCCCTATGCCAATGGACTTCAAGGCTTTTTCTACTTTCTCTTCTATTAGATTCAGTGTATCTGGTTTTATGTTGAGGTTCTTGATTCACTTGGACTTGAGTTTTGTGAAAGGTGACAAATATGGGTCTATTTTCATTTTTCTACATACAGACAGACAATTAGATCATCACCATTTACTGAAGATGCTTTCTTTTTTCCATTGTTTATTTTTCACTTATTTGTCAAAGATCAAGTGTTCATAAGTGTGTGATTTTATTTCTAGGTCTTTAATTATATTCCATTGATCAAGGTGCTGTCTCTGTACCAATAACATGCAGTTTTTACCACTATTGCTCTGTAGTGAAGCTTGAGGTCAGGGATGGTGATTCCTCAAGTTGTTTTTTTTTTTTGTTCTTAAGAATTGTTATCATTATTCTGGGTTTTTTGTCTTTCCAGATGAACTTGAGAATTGCTCTTTCCATGTCTTTGAAGAATTGTGTTGGATTTTGATGGGAATTTCATTGAATCTATAGATTGCATTTGGTAGGTTAGTCATTTTTACTATGTTAATTCTGCCAATCCATGAGCATGGGAGATCTCTCCATTTTCTGAGATCTTCTTTGGTTTCTTTCTTGAGAGACTTGAAGTTATTTTCATACAGGTCTTTCACTTGTTTGGTTAGAGTTACCCCTAGATATTTTACATTATTTGTGGCTATTGTGAAGGGAGTTGTTTCCCTAATTTCTTTTTCAGCCTGCTTATCATTTTTATTTTGTTAAAAAGACTACTAATTTATTTGAGGGTTGTTTTTATTGTTGTTGTTTTTTCTAGACAGGGTTTCTCTGTATAGCTGGGGCTGTCCTGGAACTCACTCTGTAGACCAGGCTGGTCTTGAACTCAGAAACCCTCTTGCCTCTGTCTCCCATGTGCTGGGATTAAAGCTATTAGCCACCACTGCCCAGCTTTGAGTTAATTTTATATCCACCTACTTTGCTGAAGTTATCAGGAGGAGAAGTTTTCTGGTAGAAATTTTGGGATTACTTATGTATACTATCATATCATCTGCAAATATTGATTCCTTTATTTCTTCTTTGCTAATTTATATCCCCTTGATCTCTTTTTGTTGTCTTATTCTTCTAGCTATTACTTCAAGTATTATATTGAATGATATGGGGAGAGTGGACATTCTTATCTTGTCCCTAATTTCAGAGGGATTGCTTCAAATATGTCTCCATTTAGTTTGATATTGGCTATTGGTTTGCAGTAAATTGCTTATATTATGTTCAGTTATGGACCTTCAATAACTTATTTCTCCAATACTTTTTACATGAAGGGGTGTTGTATTTTCTCAAGTGCCCTTTCTGCATCTAAGGAGATGACCATGTGATTTCTTTCTTTGAATTTGTTTACATAGTGGATTATGTTCATGGATTTTCATATATTAAACTAACCTTGAATCCCTGGGGTTAAGCCTACTTGATCCTGATGAATGATGGTTTTGATGTTTTCTTGGATTCAGTTTGCAAGAATTTTATTGAGTATTTTTGCATCAATATTCATAAGTGTGATTGGTCTGAAGTTCTCATTTTGTTTGGGTCCTTGTGTGGTTTTGGTACCAGTGTAATTGTGGCTTCATAGAATGAGTTAGGTAGTGTTCCTTCTTTTTCTATTTTATGGAATAATTTGAGGAAAACTGGTATCAGGTCTTCTTTAAAAGTGTGGTAGAATTCTGCAGTACATCTATCTGGCCCTGGGCTTTTTCGTTTGGGGGATTTTAATGACTTCTTCTATTTCCTTGTATGATATGGGCCTGTTTAGACTGTTTACCTGCTCTTGATTTAACTTTGCTATGCTGTATCTGTCTAGAAAATCATATATTTCAATAGATTTTCCAGTTTTGTTGAGTATAGGCTTTTATAGTAGGATTTGATGATTTTTTGAATTCCCTCCATATCTATTGTTATGTCTCCCTTTTCATTTCTGATTTTGTTAATTTGAATACTGCCTCTTGGCCCTTTACTTAGTTTGGCTAGGGGTTTATATATCTTGTTGGTGCTCTCAAAGAACCAACTTCTGGTTTTGTTGATTCTTTGTATTGTTTTCTTTGTTTCTATTTGGCTGATTTCACCCTGAGTTTGACTATTTTCTGCCTTCTACTCCTCTTGTATGAGTTTACTTCTTTTTGTTCTAGAGCTCTCGGGTGTGCTGTTGAGTTGTTAGTGATCTCTCCATTTTCTTTATCAGCACATTTAGTGCTATGAACTTTCCTTGTAGCACTGTTTTCATTGTGTTCCATAAGTGTGGGTATGATGTGTCAATATTTTCATTAAATTCCAGGAAGTCTTTAATTTTCTTATTTATTTCTTTTCTGACTAAGTTATCATTGAGTAAATAGTTGTTCAGTTTCCATGTATGTGTGGGTTTTCTGTAGTTTTTACTTTTCTTGAAGACCAGCCTTATGTCATGGTGATCTGATAGGATGCATGCCATTATTTTAATCTTCTTGTATCAATTGAGGGTTGTTTTGTAACCAATTATATGGTTGATTTTGGAGAAGGTACCACTAGGTGCTGAGAAAGTGTATTATTTTGTTTTAGGGTAAAATATTCTGTAGATAACTGTTAAATACATTTGGTTCCTAACATCTCTTAGTTTCACTGTGTCTTTGTTTAGTTTCTGTTTCAATTACTTGTCCATTGGTGAGAGTGGGGTGTTAAAATCTCCCACTATTATTGTGTGGGCTTCAAAATGTGTTTTGAGATTTAGTAGGGTTTCTTTTATGAATGTGGGTGTGCTTACATTTGAAGCATAAATGTTCAGAAATGAGACTGCCTCGGTGGATTTTCCCCTTGTTGAATATGAAATGTCCTTCATCATGCTTGATAACTTTTTGTTGAAAGTCTATTTTAGTGAATATTGGGATGGCAACTCTTGCTTGTTTCCTGGGACCATTTGCTTGTGAGACTTTTTTTCCATCCTTTTACTCTGAGATGGTGTCTGCCTTTGTTATTGAGATGTGTTTTTTTATGCAGCAAAATGCTGGATTTTGTTTATATACAGTCTCTTAGCTTATGTCTTTTTATAGGTGAGTTGAGTTCATTGATATTGAGAGATTTTAAATAGAGATACCTGTTGGTTCCAGAAATGTTTGTTTTTGTAGGTGGCTTTATGTGCTTGTGGTTCTCAGCTTTATGAGCTTGTGTTTCTAGCCTTTTGGATTTGTTATGAGATACTTACTATCTTGTCCTTTCTTTGGTGATGGTACCTTCATTGTGTTATAGTTTACCTTCTAGGATCCTCTGTAGAACTGGGTTTGTAGATAGATAATGTTTGAATTTGGTTTTGTCCTGGAATATTTTGGTTTCTACATCTATGTTGATTGAGAATTTCTGTTGTGTATAGTAGCCTGGACTGGCATTTGTGTTCTCTTAGCGTCTACATGACATCAGACCAGGCTCTTCTGGCTTTCATAATCTCTGTTAAGAAGTCTGGTATAATTCTGATAGGCCTATCTTTGTATGTTTTTGTCCATTTTTCCTTGTAGCTTTTGATATTCTTTCTTCTGTGTGTTTAGTGTTTTGATTATTATGTGATGAGAGGATTTTCTTTTCTGATCTCATTTATTTGGAGTTCTATATGCTTCTTCTACCTTTATGGTCATCTCGTTCTTTATGTTGGGAAAGTTTTCTTCTTTGATTTTGTTGAAGACATTTTCACATCCTTTGAGCTGGGAATCTTCATTCTCCTCAATTCTGATTATTTTTAGATTTGGTCTTTTCATTGTGTCTTGAATTATTTGATGCTTTGTGTTAGTTTTTTATGTTTTGAATTTTCTTTGACAGTTGTGGCAATCTCTTCTATGGTATCTTCTACATCTGAGATTCTCTCTTCTATCTTTTGTATTCTGTTGGTGATACTTACATCTCTAATTCCTGAGCTCTTTTCCTAGGTTTTCCATTTCTAGGTTTGCCTCCATTTGTGTGTTTTTTAATTGTTCTTACTACCATTTTTTAGGTCTTGGATCACTTTATTCAATTATTTCAGCTGTTTACCTGAGTTTTCCTGTATTTCTTTCAGTGAATTATTGATATCCTCCTTAAAGGACTCCATTATCTTCATGAGATAGGATTTTAGATCAGCTTCCTGATTTTCACATGAGTTGTATTCAGAGCTTACTGTGGTGGGAGAACTGAGTTCTGATGATGCCCACGTATATTGGTTTCTGTTGCTTATGGTCTTGTGCTTGCCTCTCACTATCTAGATATCCCTGGTATTTATTGGTTTTGGTGACTGTTTTGAGTCTGCCTCTTTTGTACCTGGGTTGCTTTAGGTCTCCTGGTAGGCCTGCAGCTTTGGCTGTAGCAGACCACCTGTGGGGCCTTCCAACTGGGGGCTCTTCACAGGGGCAGAGAAGTTGCCAATCCGTTGCCCTGTCTACAGTAGCTCTCCTGATAGTCCTTCAGACTGTTGATCATCAGGGGAGCAGTCAACTCTTGTCCAACTGCTCTGAGTGCAGCTGATTCTCTACTATGAATGCAATGGATCCTCTTCTGCTCTGAGCGCAGCAGGTCCTCAATTGCTCTGAGTTTATCAGGTCCTCTAGGATGGATCAGGATATGGTGTTTTCACTGGAACAGAGCAACTAAGAGTATGCCCCAGGAGAAAAGACAGGGTGGAAGAGGCAGAAGAGATAGAAAGAAAGTGGTATTCGGGAGGGCAGGGGTTTGGGTAGGCGATGGGTCCTGACTCCACTGGGCTCCCAGAAAGCAGTTTCTGGACACTGGAGAATGGATAGAGGGTCCTCAAGGATGGATCAGAATATAGTGGCTTCACTGGGACAGACCAGCTAAGTCTGCCCCAGTAGAAAGCATGCTCTGCTATTTTTATAGCCAACTTACTTATAGTAGCCAGAAGCTGGAAATAACCCAGATGTCACTGAAGGGAAGAATGGATACTGAAAATGTGGTCCATTTACAGAATGAATATCTATTCAACTGGTAAAAATGATAACTTCAGGAATTTTGCATATAAATGGATGGAACTAGAAAATATTATCCTGAGTGAGGTAATCCAGACCCAAAAGGACACATACTGATAAGTGGATATTACCCAAAATCTCAGAATACCCAAACTACAACTCACAGATCATATGAAGTTTGATAAGAAGAAAGACCAAACTGAGAATGCTTTAATCCTACTTAGAAGAGAGAACAAAATAATCACAGGAGATAGAGAGAGAGGGTCATGGGAGAGAAAGAAGAGGAGGGGAAAAGGAGAGGCAGGATCAGAAATGAGAAGAAAGAGGAAAGAAGTCCAGAAGGTCAGGAGAATGAAGAGAAATGGAGAATGGAGAATGAGGAATGGGAGAAACCACTGAAAGTTTCAGACACCAGGCAGGTTTGAGGTTCCCAGAAACCAAGGGAGATGACATTAGCCAAAATAACAAACCGAAGGGAGACAGAACCTGAAGAGACAACCTCCAGTAGTTAGGCAAGGACCCAAGTTGAAGGATGGGTTCATCCACCCATCTCAAACTTATTAACCCATCATTGTTCTTGTCCAACAGAAAGACAGGGATAAAACTAGAGCAGAGCATGAAGGAAAGGCCATCCATAGACCACACATCTTAGAGATCCATCCCATCTGTTGCCACTAAACCTGACACTTTTGCTGATACCAGGAAATGGTTGCTGTCAAAGAGTCTGGCATGGCTGTCCACTGAGAGGTTCTGCCAGCACCCAACTAATACAGATGCATATACTCACATCCAATGATTAGACTGAGCTCAGGGCCCTAATAGAAGAGCTAGTGGAAGAACTGAAGGAACTGAAGGGTTTTGCAACCCTATATGTAGAACAATATCAACAAACTACCACCCAGACCTCCCAGGGACTCAAGGTCCAACCAAAGAGTATACATGGAAAGAACCATGGCTCCAGCTACATAAGTAGCAGAGGATGTCCATAACTGGCATCAATAGGAGGAGAGGCCCTTGGTCCTGTTGAAGTTTGATGCACCAGCATATAGGGATACTAGAGAAGTGAGGCTGGACTGGAAGAGTGGGTGGAGAAGCCCCCTAATAGAGGCAAAGGAGGGGGGCATGGAATGGGAAGGTTTGAAGTATGGAAACCAGGAAGTGGGATATCATTTGAAATATGAACAAATAAAATGATTAATAAAAAAATCTCTAGTGAAATGGTTATTCATCCTCTATGTAAAAATGGCCCAAAGTGATGTAAGTTACATCTAATAAAATGTTGTTTATGGTGTGGTTAATTGCTTCTGAACAAAATAGAAACATAGTCAATGCACTCCTGTCAGGTTATTTTTTTTTTATTTAATCACACTAGAGATGATCTTCCTAAAGAATACCATAGCATCTAAAACAAAGTATTGTATGACTCTTTCTACCAAATGATTATGTATTTTTAAATTAGAGTGGTTTCTAGGTATTGGTATTGTACTTGGTAAAAGATCTCTTATAATGTCAATTTTGTAGTATACTTTTACAGTTATTGTTACATTACATGAAAACTATTGCACTATGGAGAAGATATAGATGTGAGTTAAATAGGGAGACACTTAAATTTATGTGAAATAGCAAACAAATGAACAAAAGAATAATGAAATATACTAGTTTAATATGATAAACATAGAAATTGAGATGTTGCAATGGGTGGTTGTATTAATAAGATTTTGTTGATGTGAAAAGTCACCATGACCAAGGAAACAGTTATTAATATCGCTGGTGTGTCTTCCATTTCTGGATTGTAGTTCATTCCTGATTTAGTCAAGCCTACAAAATAAAATAACCATCATAATCAATTCCTTGTCAACTTGAGACACAATATCTCATTATGTCCAAATAAAAACAATAACCAGGTGATACTAATGTTGAACTCGATATAACTGTCTTTTATACAACCTCAAATGCAGAAACAATAAGCTTCACTGGGTGGGATCTTGCCCACAGGTCAAATCTACCTTAACCCCATTAATTATCTTTAATCTATATATCTCTGTGAACACAGGATTTAAGTCCATTACAGTTCCTAGTACATATTTTTCCTAGAACAATATATTTGTATTTTTCCTTTTAAGTTTACACTGTTTCATTAAAACATTCTTCATGGGAGTGAACCATAGAATAGAGTTCATACTAGATTGTTTTGAGTTTTCTTTGTAACTGAATTTAATATGAATCTCTTGTCTTTAACCTCAGGTAAACTGTTCATACAAGAACAAAAACCAGCCACATTCATCACTAAAATATTCCAAGAGTAAACATTTGATAATATACTAAAATTCTTCTTTTCTTAAATGCCTGAGCCAAAGCCTCACAGTTAAATTCATTCTTAGCACACTGTCTTCCATGTTCCTACTAAGATAGCTGATTAATCTCCATTTAAATCATTAAAGTGATTTCCTAATCCTCATCCCCAAAATCCATATTCCTCCAAACAAAAACATGATGAGGTCTATCACAGCAATACTCTATGGTCCCAAATTCTATACACCTCCACCCAAAAACATGGTGAGACCTATCACAGCAATATCCCAATCCCAGTACCAATGTCTGCCTGAGGGTTTATTTTTGTAAAGAGTACTCATGACCAAGGAAATCCTACAAAAGCAAACAAATTTGTTAACTCAGGATGGATTATAGTTTCAGAGGTTCAGTATATTATCATAATGTTGGGAAACATGAAATTATGTAGGCACATATGTTGCTGGTGGAACTAGGAGTTCTACATCTTGATTTGAAAGCAGCCACAAAGAGATTGACTTACACTGACATGAGGTTGAGCATATATATATGCTTTTTTCTCCACAGTAAAAGACTTCCTCCAAACAAAACCACACTCACTCCAACAAGGCCATATCTCCTTAGAGTGCCACTGACTATTGGCCAAGCATTCTCAGACATGAGTCTATGGGGACCATACCTCTCCACACCACCACAATGGTGTTTTGGAGAACTAGTTGCTTTTCTATTTTATTTATTGAAATTCACATTATGGGATGGTTATTGTATTTGTAGTGAGGTCATAGGACATGTAGCATAACAATATGTTGAGGTATTGCTATGTGGTTATGCTGTAATTTGCCTTCTAAATATTTTTGCTTATCCAGAGTTATGGTAGACTCTCAAGAACAGTCAGAAAGTCATTAGTATACTGGTCTGCAGTCAATGGAATGATGCCTAACTGCACAAAATATTAAGAATTATATAATGAGAGATTAGGACTAAATGGGACATCTGTATAACTCCACCACCATAAGAGCATCAAGTGAGAAGTGGAAGCAAACCAGGTTATGGTTTTAAAATGCTGATATGTTTTCTTTTAGACATGGAAAGGCTATTACAGGTATGAATGTCTTTGAATATCTGCACAGGATCAATTCAGCTAAACTCTTGATATCATTTGATTAAATGTTCTCCTGGTCATATCCCATACTATAAGCTACTAGCTGTAGACAGTTTCTAGGGTACAATTCATCATTCTCTTTGAGGACATGGTGTCTGATTATTTTGATGCACTAGTGAATGCCTGAATACATTTATGTGGCAAGATTTTCCCTCTCCAATTACATTAAAATATTAGTGCAGCAGGAGGCCTGTGATTGGCCAGGGAAAAGGGAGGTGGAGCTAAGAGTTGCAGAGATGTGGACAGAGGGAGAGAGAGGAAGGAACCAAGATGGAGGCATGCAGACAGGATTATTCAGATCCAGCATGTCTCTAAATAGCCACAGGTAGATATTTTATCATATAGAAATAGAAAACTTGGGGTAAATTCTCTAATCTAGGTATTCAGGTTGTACCATTATCAATTGACCCTGAAATTATTGTGTGAGCATCTTGTGAATTGAGAATTTGTTGATATATAAATCTCACTGGTTAATTATAAGCTTCAAGAATTTTGATTTTACCAGGTAACTGGGTATTGTGATAACTAACCGCGAGGTGGACAGTCATTGCATGGGGCTGGAGTGGTAGTGACCCCACCAAGGGATGGAGAAGTCTCAGAGTTCAGTGCAGAGATGAGAATACCCCACTGGAGGGTTACTGGAATGTGAGACCACTGACCACAGGGGGTTTATAGCTGAGAAGAAACTAACAGATCCAGCAACAACCAAACCAGAGCTGGGAATATAGTGACTGGTTGCTGTTGAGGCTAGTCTAGAGGCAGATGCAGCAGCACCACCACCAGGGCAGAGAGTAGCAGGGCAAGCTCGGGAACTTGCCATATCATTTTTAATATTTCCCACAACAGGATATAAACAATAGGGTAAAAATAAATGGACATAAAACATTATACAAAATAGAGGCAGGAAATTTTGGGACAAGTATATTAAAGAGACATTGAAAAGGTTATAATGGGAAGAAGAAAATAAATATGATCATGTTACAGTGATTACTTATATAAAATCCTTCAATCAATAATAAAATGTTGTCTTTATCTGCAAAGAGTATAACATTATGAAACACTATGCATTAAACTGGTTATCTTTATAAAACCTCTTCCCTAAAGGCTCACATATTTAAGAGTAAAAGTAGATGGAAAAGTTTAGAGAAAGAGGTAATGAGTCAATCCAAGAAAACAGCATCTTCTAGACACAAGAGGCCTGAAAGTTATATAAACCCACAAAGACTGGAAAAGTCAGCACAAGACCTCCACAAGTTCAAACTAGAAATTATTGTAGCAAGTGGAAGGGGGAATACACATAAACTTCTACAAAAAATCAAAAATTATTTGTAATTAAAATCTTCTCAGAAACAAAAAATCAGTTCTCTTGAAAGGCACATCACTATATATATCAATCAATCTTCAGGGTAGGCAATATGCCCATAATGAGTTGAGCAACATAAAATGAAATCAATTTTTTTTTAGTTTGCATTTTGTTTCAGTTGTTTTTGTAGATTTTTGAAACATTGGGCTCTTATTTCTGTGTTTTGATTTTTACACATATTGTACATAAGTGTATATATGTATATGTATATATGTATGCACATATATTTATATATATGTATGTGTGTGAGAAAGAGAGAGAAAGAGAGATTTAGAGAATGGATGGATTATATGAAGTTTTTGTTGACATGTTGGAAAAATCAAGAAAAGATGGTTTGGAAAGAGAAAAAATTCGATAAGGATACTATGAAAAAATAATTTAATTAATTCATGAAGAAAAAATTAAAAAACACTCATCTGTCTGTCATATAAATATTGAAGTTTATTATTTGAAGGGTCAAACTTAAGAGAAGATTATCCTTTGAATTGAGTGTTTTAAAATGTACGGTTATCCATGAAATTCCTAATGTAAGATACACTAATTGATTGACAAATTAAGTGGTGTGAATGGAGTCATTTTCCAATTTGAAAGAAATTAGATTACAGTCAAAAACTGTAAACAAGAGATGCTTGTACCTTTTTCACTAAACAAGGAATGAGATTAAGGACCACAATAATCTGAGACCACCATATCTATCACTTATTACCTGCAAGTTTTGGGTTATTCCTTCATGCCTATGTAAATTTTCCTGGCCAATTTAGGGGTGTATCCTAAAGTGATCTATAAATACAATCAAGAATTACTGGGAGGCTGAACATTTGATTTACTTTACAATTGTATTAATTAATTAATTAATTAATTAATTTTAAACTCCAGATTTTATTTCTCACACAGTCCACCCTCCCACTGATCCATATCCCATACCTTCTCCCCATGCCCATATCTCTACGAGAATTTCCCCACCCCCACTTCCACCCCACCAGACCTCTAAACTCCCTGGAGTCTCCAGTCTCTTGAGAGTTAGGTGCATCTTCTCTGACTAAACCCAGACATGGCAGTCATCTCCTGTATATGTGTTGGGGGCCTCATATCCTCTGATAGATTCTGCCTAGTTGGTGGTCCAGTGTTGAAGATCTCAGGGGTCCATGTTTAATTGAGACTGCTGGTCCTCCTACAGGGTTGCCCTCCTCCTCAGCTTCTTCCAGCTTTCCCCTAATTCAACCACAGGAAAAAACAGCTTCTGTCTACTGGTTGGATAAAATATCTGTGTCTTCCAGGTACTTGTTGGGTCTTCCAGAGTGTGGTCATGCTGGGTCCCTTTTTGTGACCTCTCCAGTCTCTGTAATAGTATCAAGTCTTGGGCCATCCCTTTACTTTACAATTTAAAGTTTACTAATTTACTAAGTGCTTTAAGGAAATTTGTTATCTTCTTAATTAATATTGTGACAGAAATGACTATTAGGAAACTTCTAATCATGATGACATGTCTTTGGAGCTAACACTTTGGGAAACTTGTTCGAGAATATGTGCTTATATCAATATGAAGGGAAGGTCTAGATATCTAGTTGTTGAACATTACAGAATAGAAACACAATGTTAAGTATATGATAGGAGTGAGATCTCCAAACATTATATATATTTGAATTTAGATATGATGGTGTCTTATTCAGGAATGGACTGTAAAACAAGATATAAATACAAAGAAAAATTCTTTGTTCTAATCAATAGGTTTTTTGACTATGTTGTTTATCCCCACTTGTATTAATCAGAGTTCGCTAGTGTCACAGAATTTATGGTACTCTCTATATAGTAAAACAATTTATTGATGACTTACAGTCTGTAGTCTAACTTCCAAAAATGGTCAGTAGCAGCTGTGAATGAAAGTCCAAGGATCTAGCAGCTGCTTAGTCTGCCAAAGCAAGCAGGCAAAGCAGAGAGTGTCTTCCTTCTCCCAATGTCCTTATATATGTCTCCAGCAAAAGGTGTGGCCCAGATTAAAGGTGTGTGCCACCACACCCTTAATCCCAGATGACCTTGAACTCAGAAAATTTCCTATCTTAATCTTCTGGGATTCATAGCCATTATGTCTCAAGATCTCCAAGCCAAGATTCAGGTCAGCAACTTGAATAACTCAGCATCCAGATTAGGGCTACAGGTGAGCCTTCCAATTCTGGATTGTAGTTCATTCCAGATATAGTCAAGTTGACAACCAGGAATAGCCACTACAATCCACCCCTTGTCAGCTTGACATAAATAATATCTCATGTCCACATGAAATAATAGCATGATCATGAATATGCCTAACATGATATAGCTGTTCCTTGTACAATTGCAAATGCATTTATAAATTTACAATGAGTGGGGCAATGTCCTTTGGGAACATTCTTTTAGTGTCTCAACTTAAATACCAACTGATGTTAAAGAAATTGGAAGAAAGACAAATGTATTCTTAACAGTACTACCAAAATAAGACTGAAGCATTCATATTAGTTTATAATCCTCATTTCTGCAACTGATTGCATGACCTTAGCTGGTATTTATAACTACCTTCCTCCTCTACCCATTCTGTATTTCCTTCACCCTTGGCAAGCACCTCAGCAGGTATTGGCTTTTTTCCTGGAGGAGTGACCCATACCTTCATTCCTGATGGGTCTGCATCCTTTGTCATCCTGCTTGGATTAGGCTGTTGTAATTCCCCATTGACTTTAATCACAGGACATGGTAGTATTAAGAGACATCCTAAGGGATCTCCTGCACTCCAGACATAATCCTGCTTACCTCCATTGTGAAGAGGCAATCTAATTTCTCCATGGTAATCTGGATCTATCACCTCTCCTAATACTGTTATTCCTTTCTTAGCCTGTTGGTTTAAGGGCATTAGAAGCTCAAAATGACCAGGGGGAAGTCTGAGCTTCCAGTTCAATTGAATGTTTGTTGTGGCTCCTGATAGGAGAACTCCTCACTCTGGAACCAAAACTTCTAGGCCAGCAGAAGTTAGAGTTGTGGGGACAGGAAGCAAACATTCTCCTAGAGGGTCACTAGCAGTGATAGTGAGTGGAACTATTCCCTTTTCCATCCCTTGATTCCTGGACCCATGGATCCTGGCTATGGGGGAAATTGTCCCATATATTGGATGCTGATTCAAAGCATAAACTGCCTTCTGAAGAACTCTGCCCCAGCCCTCCATGCTGTTGTCACCTAATTGGCACTGTAACTGTGTCTTCAAAAGGCTATTTCATCTTTCTATCAGACCAGCAGCTTCAGGATGATGGGGGCATGGTAAGACCAGTGGATTCCATGATCATGGGCCTACTGTTGCACTTCTCTGGCTGTGAGTTCCTTGGTCAGAAGCAATTCTGTATGGAATACCATGACTATAGATAAGGCATTCTGTAAGTTCATGGATGGTGGCTTTGGACAAAGAATTTTGTGCAGGTAAGGCAAATCCATAACCAGAATAAGTGTCTACTCCAGTAAGAACAAAACATTGTGTTTTCTATGGAGGAAGTGGTCCAATGTAGTCAACCTGCCACCAGGTTGCTGGCTGGTCATCTTGAGAAAAGATGCTATATCTGGGGCTCAGTGTGGGTTTTTGTTGTTGGCAGATCTGCTGTTCAGCAGCAGTTGCAGCCAGGTCAGCCTTAGTGAGTGGAAGTCCATGTTGTTGGGCCCAGCATAACCTCCATCTTGGCCACCATGACCACTTTGTTCATGTGCCCATTGAGCAATAACTGGGATGGCTGGGGGAAGAGGCTGACTGTTTACCGAATGGGTCATTCTATCCACTTAATAATTGAACTCCTCTTCAGATGAAGTCACTTTTTGGTGAGCATTTACATAGGACACAAATATCTTCACATCCTTTGCCCATTTGGAGAGCTCTTTCCACATACTTCTTCCCAAGATCTTTCTTATCAATTTTCCAATTGTGATCTTTCAAGGTCCCTGACCATCCAGCCAATCCATTGGCTACAGCCCATGAGTCAGTGAACAACTATACATCTGGCCATTTTTTTCTTCCAAACAAACTGTAATACCATGTGTACTGCCTTAAGTTTTGCCCACTGTGAAGATTTTTCTTCACCTGTATCTTTCAGGGTTGTCTTAGAAAGGGATTGTAATTCTGTAGCTGTCCACTTCTGGGTGGTGCCTGCATAATGTGCAGAATCATCAGTAAACCAGGTCTTAGTCTTCTCTTCTTCAGTCAGTCGATCATAGGGAACACCCCATGAGGCTATAGGTGCATGCTTGGCAGCAGATGGCATTGTAACAGGAGTAGAAACCATAGGCATTTGAGCAACTTCTTCATGTAACTTGCTTGTGCCCTCAGGACCTGCTCTGGCCTGATCATGTATATACCACTTCCATTTGATAACAGACTGCTGCTGTGCACATTCTACTTTAGGACTTGAAGGGTCTGATAGCATCCAGCTCACAACTGGTAGTTCAAATCGAATAGTAACTTGGTGTCCTATTGTCAAACGTTCAGTTTCCACTAAGGCCTAATAGCAGGCCAAGAGCTGTTTTTCAAAAGGATAATAGTTGTCTGTAGATAATGGTAGAGCTTTGCTCCAAAATCCGAAGGGTCTCTTCTGTGATTCACATACAAAGGCCTGCCAGAGGCTCCAAACAGCATCTCTATCTGCCACAGACACCTCAAGTATCATCAGATCTGCTGGATCATATGGTCCAAGTAGTATAGCAGCCTGTACAACAGCAAGAACCTATTGAAGAGCCTTTTCCTGTTCCAGGCCCCACACAAAGCTAGCAGCTTTCCGAGTCACTTGGTAAATGGGATTGAATATCACACCCAAGTGAGGAATGTGCTATCTCCAGAATCCAAATAGACCCACTAAACATTGTGCTTCCTTCTTGGTGGTGAGAGGGGCCAGATGCAATAACGTATCTTTCACCTTAGAAGGAATATCTCTGCATACCCTACACCACTGGACTCCTTGTTTCTGGCAATTCAATGCTGCCACCTGGCCCTTGTTACCTCAGGGCCCAATTAAACCCATTGAATTTAATTCATCTAAAACATGCTAATTGAGCAGCAACATCTCCAACCCTAAGGTCTGGCACAAGTAAAAGGGCAAGAACAAAACTCTTCAAATGTGCTGGTGCCCCTCTCACCAGTTTGGATCTTACAGGACTGGTGAAGGGCATATCTTCTGAACCTTCCCATTGTGGAGGATTAGGTTTTACACAACGTATCCACTCTAGCATTGCAATTTCCCTAAACCTTAAAATCCCTTCATCAACACTAAGGCAAAGGAAATCAGGTATCTCTAACTCCTTTTCAGTAGGCCATCTTTTGATAAACACTTCAGCCAACCATTCAAACAAACTTCTGACACCTTTTTTAACTGTGTGAGCTTCCATATTAAACCTAGAATCTCCACTCAGAGGGCCCATGTCAATAAATTCAACCTGCTCTAGTTTTATGTTCCTTCCACTATTATCCCACACCCTTAAAATCCATTCCCACTCATTTTCCCCAGACTTCTGCTTGAATGAACTAGCAAGCTCATTAAGCTCCTTAGTAGTGCAGCAAATTTCCTCATGGACTACACTTTCTATCTTCCCTTTAGGGGCCATTTTTGCCTTGAGTCTGGTTATAGGTCTAGAAGAAACTATTGGTGGGCCTTGAGAAACATTAATATTGTCTTGTCTGGCATTTCCTTCAACGAAAGTCGCTGTTGGTTTATCAGACTCTCGGGGATTACTCCCTCTTGTGGGGAAGGCATTAATTCAAGGGGTGGGGTTGAGGGTACTACTTTCTCAGGTGAAACAAAACCTTAAGAATCTGAAGATTCAAAATTCTCAGCTTCAATGGGGTCTTCCCACACATCCCCATACCAAGTTATAGGATCCTATTCTTTGCCAACTAATGCCGTTTAACTGCTGACACTCTCTGAGGTTGAGACTTGAATTTTCACTGTAATTCAGCCAACCTTATAATGAGGGCTTCAGTTTGATTTTCAGCAACTTGAGCACTATGGTGGCTGGAGAGAAGATTCTCTTCAAGGACACACTTAGCAACTTTTAGACTGTTTACTTGCGTCTGGAACCGTGTGATTTTATCACACAACTCCTTCTTTTCCTTCATTGTTTATTCCTGAGATATTAAGAGCAACCAGCCAACAAAATCATTTTCCAATTTCTTCCCCATCTTGTAGATAGCTTTGTACACCAAATCCCTTAATTCATCAAGACAATCAAGGACATTAGCTTCTTTAAGCTTGAAATATAGTTGTAACTACGGGTCTTCAGTATTAACTGAGCTCCCAGGAAGGAGAGAATTTGAAGAAGTTTCAGTAGTTGAAGGAGCTGATGTATTCTCAAACCAACTCTAGTTTTTTTTAAAGCTACATCCTTATACTTCTGCTCCTCTAGAGCCACTCTGGGTACCGACTTTGTATTAGTCAGGTTCTCTAGAGTCACAGAATTTATGGTAGTCTCTATATAGTAAAGGAATTTATCGATGACTTACAGTCTGTAGTTGAACACCCAACAATGGTCAGCAGCAGCTGTGAATTGAAGTCCAAGGATCTAGCATCTACTTAGTCCCACAAGGCAAGCAGGCAAAGCAGAGAGAGCCTTCCTTTTTCCAATGTCTTTATATAGGTCTCCAGCAAAAGGTGTGGCCCAGATTAAAGGTGTGTGCCACCACACCCTTAGTCCCAGATGACCTTGAGCTCAGAGATCTTCCTGTCTTAATCATCTGGGATTCATAGCCACTATGCCTCAAGATCTCCATGCCAAGATTCAGGTGGGAAACTTGTATCTCTCAGCCTCCAGATTAGGGCCACAGGTGAGCCTTCCAATTCTGGATTGTAGTTCATTCCAGATATAGTCAAGTTGACAACCAGGAATAGCCACTACACTTTTCTTTTTTTCTTTTATTTGATATTTTCTTTATTTATATTTCAAATTTTATCCCCTTTCCAAGTCTCCCCTTCAGAATCCCCTATCCCATCACCCCTCTCCCTGCCTCTATGAGGGTGCTCACTCACCCACTTACCCACTCCCAACTTCCAGCCCTGGCATTCCCCTACACTGGGGCATTGAACCACCTTCGACGAAGGACTGCTCTTCCTACTGATATCCAACAAGGCCATCCTCTGCCACATATGTAGCTAGAGCCATTGGTCCCTCCATGTGTACTCTTTGGTTGGTGGTCCAGTCCCCAGGCACTCCAGAGAGTCTGGTTGGTTGACACTATTGCTCACCCCATGGGGCTGAATACCCCCTCAGCTCCTTCAGTTCCTTCTCCAACTCTTCCAATGGGGACCCCATGTTCAGTCCAATGATTAGATGTGAGCATCTGCTCCTGTACTTCTCAGGCTCTGGCAGAGCCTCTCAGGAGAAAGCCATATCAGGTTCCTGTGAGCAAGCACTTCTCGGTATCCACAATGGTTTTAGTGACTTCATATAGGATGCCCCAAGGTAGAGCAGTCTCTGCATGGCCTTTCCTTCAGTCTCTGCTCCACACTTTGTCTCCATATTTCCTCCTGTGAATATTTTGTTCCCCCTTCTAGAAAGGACTGAAGCATGCACACTTTGGTATTCCTCCTTTTTGAGATTCATGTGTTCTGTGAATTGAATATTGGGTATTTCAAAACTTTGGGCTAATATCCACTTATCAGTGAGTACATACTATATGTGTTCTTTTGTGACTGGATTACTTTACTCAGGATGATATTTTCTAGTTCCATCCATTTGCTTGTAAATTTCATAAAGTTATTTTTTAATAGCTGAGTAGAATTCCATTGTATAAATGTACCATGTTTTCAGTGTCCATCCCTCTATTGAGGGATACCTGGGTTGTTTCCAGCTTCTGGCTATTATTAATATGACTACTACAGTTAATCAAATTATCATAGCAAGTTCTTCTCCCAACATTTGCTTGAAGTACTCTGAAATGGTCAAGAAAGATTCCTCCTTTGTAGCCAGAATACACCCTGGAAACAAGAGATGACAATAATAAATTTGAACTGCATCAAAGTCAAAAGGAGCACTACATTCCAAATACAAAGTCTCTCTAGGGTGAATAACAGTTGAATATATTGTATGTAGATTATGTATGGTTTAATGCCTCAGTGAAGAGGGATACTTTTTGTTTAATTTCTCATACTTTACCTGAATTTTGACTCTCCAGACATAGACAAGAGGAATTCTACTTGTTTGTGCCAAAATTCACAAACAAGGGCTACCTTAGGTATTATGTGAAAGTTACACTCCTCTCTAAATTCAATTTATGATGTTACAAAGTAACTTATGACAGAGAGTAAATATTTGAATAGTGATAAATAGTGGTTAAACAGCAAGGCACAGCTGATACTAAGAAGGAGAGAAAATCAGGAAAAGCAGGAAAAAATAGTAGAACCTTAAGTCATGAAAATATTTGCACAAATGACAATGAATGAGAGGCAGCTTGAATATACCCAAAAAGAAGATTATTAAGAATTTCATATGGAGTTGAATTTATTATGTAACATCTGCCTTGTAGTTTAATGTCATTAAGTGGTATGAAAACTTCGCATAGTTTATCACTATCTTTTCTAAACCTGAGAGTTGTGAGAAGAAATAAACCATTCTAACTATGCTAGAAACAATGTACTATTGAAAAATATATTATAATCAATATGTCATTTAGTGTCCCATGGTTCTAATTGAAAGCGAGATACTCAACCAAATTAAGTTCTAAAAGGCACTATGTTTCTTTTATATAGAAGTAATATCAGGGTCAAAATTTTTGAGAGAAGACGTAGAGGGTAGTTCTGATGCTAAGTTGTTGTTTCCTAATTGGTTCTTGATCAATCAATAAAAATAATCAGTAACCAATGGCTAAGAACTAGGCAAGGCCCTTAGAGTTGCATGGGAGGACACAGAGAGTACCAAGAGAACTGGGGAAGAAGAAGGAGGAGGAATAGCAAGAGATAAAGCCAACTAGCTATGTGAGTTTTTGGATAGAGTAGCCAATGGCTACTCTATTCTATTTTGCCTGTGGTGGCAGGGGAGGTTTAGGAGTGCCCAGTCATTAAGTTAGCAAAGGCATTTTAAGATTAACTGGTGTGTGTGTGTGTGTGTGTGTGTGTGTGTGTGTGTGTGTGTGTGTG
>JADRCD010181800.1:0-14505 GCA_019843815.1 Montemys delectorum
CTGGCAGCAGGTATATAGTAGAGGATTGCAAATTCGATCATCAATAGGAGGAAAGGACCTCGGCCTTGTGAAGGTTTTGTGCCCCAGTGTAGGGGAATGCCAGGGCCAATAAGTGGGAGAGGGTGGGGTGACAGGCATTGGGAGGGGGGAGGCAAAAGGGGTTTGTTCTTGTTTTTGTTTGTTTGTTTGTTTGTTTGTTTTGGAGGGGAACCTGGGAAAGGGAAAATGTACATGTAAATAAAGAAAATACCTAATTAAAAAAAATGTTTATGTAAAAGCTTAAAAGAATTCCTATAAATTATATTAAATGAAAGTATTTGCCTACTCTAAAAGTTAATGGTTTTGATCCTACAATTCTATACCAAACAGAAAAGCATTTCAGTCATAAGGGAAACATAAAATATTTTTCATAAGGGAAACATAAAATATTTTAAAGTGTATTAAAAAAACCTGGTAGCAATGTTCATCTCGAGGTCTGGTGTGTTTTATTTTTTATTGGTTATTTACTTTTCAAATGTTGTCCCCCTTCCTAGTTTCCCCTCTGCAACCCCCCTATCCCATCCTCCCTCTCCCTGGCTCTATGAGGGTACTCCTCCACCCACCTACCCACTCTTGCCTCACTGTCCTAGCATCTATATAACATATATGAGAAAAACTTTATATACACTATTGATTTTGACTCTAGCAACTGTATAATACCAAAACTAATTATAGTAGAAAAATAATATCAAAGGATGAATTTGGCTGGGAAAGCTAAAAAGTGTATTATTTCTCGCAACCTTCTCTATCTCTGAAATGTAATTATTACAGTATTTTCCATTTGTCCATGTATGCTCTAATCATCCTGCTTCATCACAGCTTGTATGGGTTTCTGTTCATCATCTCTTGTAGGTCAGCTGATTGTCAGAAAAATGTGACAAATGATCTCTATCTTTACTATGTAACTCTGTCATTATGGTATAAAGCAGCCACAGATGTGTAAATGAAAACATGGATGGGTTCCAAAACCAATGTGCAAAAAGTTTTAATTTTGTATCATTTTAATATAACACAATAATATTCTTTTCTTTTTTTCTTTCAACCACCTTAAAAAACATTTTTAAAAATGCTTAGGAACCATATTGAAGCAGTGAAGGCTTGGGTTTTGTCTCCAGGCTGTCCTTTACTACTGGTCTCCTGAGCAGTGGTACTCCTCAGCTGTCTGTCTATCTTGCCCTAGAAACATTTGATTTCCTGGGAATCTTAGCTCCTTTGTTTTCCTGTATTTCATCTTCAGCATCAGTGCACATTTAAGTAGTTGTTTAGTTAGGAATTCACACCAGTTTATATAATTCTATTTGACATTCTTAGGAGTCTGTCTACTAGTTCCAATGTAGAGATTTTAAAATGATTTCCAGGGATGAAGTGTTAGTAATATGTCCATTGCTTTTTAGGTTATTGTAGTATATCCAGAAATCTAGTAAATTAGTTTGAACTGATTGTTTCTTAATCTGACTTGTAGGAGATGCTGAAACCTTAACTTTGGGTTCCATTAAGCTGAAGATTTCTTTAATTATTCCAAATTCTTCCAGTGAGTAGAAATAAGAAAGATAAGAAAGAGTTGAGAAGATAATATATGAAAGATAAGAGGGTTTTAACCAGAATCCTTGGGGGAAATAGAAAGTATACATCACATTAGATGGCCTTAGCTACAAATATAACTTGATAGACATTTTCATCCCCACACCATGCCCTAGAATTCCTACCACAAAGAAAGTTCTATCTCTATTCACAATCCTCACCTCTCTGTCTGTCTCTGTCTCTGTCTCTGTCTCTGTCTCTGTCTCTGTCTCTCTCTCTCTCTCTCTCTCTCTCTCTCTCTCTCTCTCTCTCTCTGTGTATGTACGTGTGTATGTGTGTGTATGTGTGTATGTATTTGTGTGTGTGTGTGTGTGTGTGTGTGTGTGTGTGACAGAGCCCTATTTCACAAGCACATGGGCATGGTTGAGACTGCAGCTGGTCAAATTTCAACTGTGTTGGTTTGTGACGATCTTCCCATACAACTTTGGCAGCCAGGGCTGTTGCCTTTGAAGTCTCTGATCTTCTGCATTTAAATTAGATTTGCCTGATGTATCTTGCTCCATACTGTGAAGCTTTATCACACGCCTGTTTTCTACAATGTATATATTAAGAGAAGTATCTTCTCAACTGTACTTCTTCTCATATTCTCCTGAAATGTATAGACCTAATTGTCAGTAGACACGATTTTTCTTACTCGTATTTCCTTCGTCTACTTTAAAATTCCTACCACACAGCAAATCTCTCACCCTCCAGGTAACCTCATTTAAATCAAGTGACTAATTCTAATATAAAACTTCAGATAGCTTTGTAAAAGGAAGCTAATTCCCTCTATATACACTGAATCTTCAAAAGAAGTTTATTTATCGTATTGGAAAGCATTTAAGGATAATTAATTTTCTGAAATGGAACTTGGAGGCTTAGTTTCTAATTAAAGCAATATTACCAAAATGCTAGTATAAGATACTGACAATAATGATGCTAATCTGATTCTAGGGGATTGGATATATTCCAAGCCCTTCTCCAAATCCTACTCCAATTTCTTCACGTTTTTCTCTTGTACTTGAGCTATAGACAGTGTCTACAACATCCCTGCCCTCTTGAGGATTTATTCCATTTATTTGAAATGTAAACATAAAGCCTTAACTTTCTTCCCCTCGTATTTAGTTGTATTTTCATGTTTCAGCCCAATCCCTTATATCGGCTAGCATGTTGGTTATTAAGCAATCTTTCGCTGTAAGAAAAGAAGATCTGACAGTTTTGAATTCTGACTGGTAACAGACACATGTGTGGACAAGTTGAAAAATGACCCAGAACTCTGTAAGCAGGTGTCACAACAACTCAGGACCCGACAGTCAAAATTGAGTCAGAAGATAGAGGCCTATAAGTATCACCCAATTATCTTGTTCTCCAATCTTTCCCCACCAGACTTGTTACTCCTGATTCATCCTACCTCTGCCAGTGGAAATGCTGAGATCCAAGAGTCAAGTCTGATCCTTTTTTTTTCCTTCTCTCCTACCACATCAGTGACAATCATTAACTCAGTCTATAAAATATACCCTATATTCATCTACTTCTCATTTCAGTGTCATCCCCTTCATCCAGGACACCAGCATTTCTCCCATTTAAACCCACTACACCTTTTCAATTGCAGTCACTATTATTCTTCTACATAAAAGCAGTTGATGATCATCTTTAACACAGAGTCAGAAGCCTTACTTGGAGAAAAAAAATATAACACTTTTAGTGGGATACAGTAGAAATAGTACAAAGTCATATAGGTTACAAGGTCAAGGACAAAGGTTCCATTCTATGTTGACCTCCTCTGGGCTCCAGAATTCCCAGCAGTAGATCACATTCAGGTATTACATGTACTCCTTATTTATACACTGACCAATACAGATGTAGATGCTTGGAGTCAACTACCAGACTGAGCTCAAGGACCCTGGCGGGAAGACTGGAAGAGCTGAGGGGTATTGCAACCCCATAGGACGAACAACATCAGCTGGCTGGACCACTCAGTGCTCCCAGGGACTAGACCACCAATCAAGGAGTGAATAGGGAGGGATCCATGGCTCCAGATATATAGGTAACAGAGAATGGCTTTGTCTGACAACAATGGGAGGGGAGGCTCTTGGCCTTGTGGAGGTTTGATGTCCCAGCGTAGGGGATGTTGGAGGGGTGGGACAGGAGATGGTGGGTGCACTCTCATAGAGGCAAAGGGGAGGGAGGAGAGGGAGGTTGTGGAATGAGGGAAGGGGCTTGTGGATGGGTAACTGGGATATCATTTGAGATTTAAACAAATGGGATGATTAATAAAGAATAATAATGATAAAACTCATACACAAAAGGGAAGAGAAGAACTAACATGTAGTTGCTGTTAAGGAACGTATGTTCCTTCACTTTCCAACTTACCAAAATGTCCCTTTCTCTGAATCCTCTGACAGATTCCACTGCTTGCAGAACAAACTCTAAAATCCTACTGCAGCCCAGAAATCCAGCATGCTCTAGCAGCTGCTTTTTCTCTGAACTTATTTCATCGCATCCTTCCTGTGTTCAGCAGCTCTCTCAATACATGGAACCTAGAAAGCATTTCTCACCCAGGTCTCTGTCAACGCTGCCTCCTCTGTCCAGAATTCTCTAGCTCCGGATTTATTGCTCCGGATTTATTTTTGCCAGTTTCTACTTTTTATTCATGTCTCAATGCCATGTTTTCATAAGAGCTCCTCTGCTTTATTCTCTTTAATTGTATGATTTTTCTCTTTTATTTATTGTCTTAAGTATTTATTATAAATCTTATTAGAATATAGGTTATCTGGTAGAAGCCTTTCTTGTCTTTGTTTCCTAACATATCCCAATGGTTTGGCATAGAATATAGCCTTTTAGCATGTAATCATAATCCAGGGCTGGAGAGATGGCTTAAAGGTACAAAGTGTTAACTGTCTTACAGAGGACCTCAAAGTTCATTCCCACTACCCATTCATGGAGCCCCTATAGCCAGCTGTAACCCCATCCCTAAAGGTCCTGACATCCTCTTCTGACCTCTACAAGCATCCTCACACATGCAGTATATATATCCACATAAATATACACATATACATGAGTAAAGGATGAAAGCATATCTTTTGAAAAATAATTGAATTACAATTGAGGAGCAACAATAAGCACACCAGACTCTCAGTCAAAGTTTGATGAAAAAAATCTATATAATATATTTATAAGAGGACATCAAAAGCTAGCATTATATAAACCTGTAAAACAGAGCTGGGCAGTGGTGGTGCACGCCTTTAATCCCAGCACTTGGGTGGCAGAGGCAGGCAGATTTCTGAGTTCAACTCTAACCTGGTCTACAGAGTGAGTTCCAGGACAGCCAGAGCTATACAGAGAAACTCTGTCTCAAAAAAAAAACAAACAAACAAATAAAACTTGTAAAACATCCCTATAAAAAATCCTAAGAAAGGAGATAGCATCCGTGTAAAAGCATTCTGGTATCTTGGGATTAGACAGGGCTATGTCTCAGAAGAAGAGAAAGCCAAGAATAAAAAGAAATTCTTAATTTATAGCCACATCTCAACACTGTGTGTACTTTTCACAAGGAGCAAGCATCTTCAGCATAGATATAAATGTATGTTCCTGTGGCAAAATAGTAATGCATCCTGAAGCTAATGTGATTATTTTCTCTACTAGGATATTTGACTTTGGATAGAAGAAAAAAAGAATGCTACCATCCTTGCTGTAGTACTTTACAATTTGAGCTATAAAAGCACTTCAAAATTACTTTCTAGGAAAGTCTCTTAAGAGGCAGATTTTAAAAAGGGCGGATGTGTGTTCTACTTTGTAACATGCAATCATAAAATGATTATAATGGTAATATCCCAACAGATAAAGCTCTTCAAAGATAAAAATCATCATATTCCAGATAACTCTTTGTGGTGGATGAATGGTAACAAAATCAGTCAGCAAAATGCTACTTCTGTACTCCCTTGAGTTCTAATACTTCACCATACTTAAAAGTAATTCAAAATGATCCTTGGTATAAATCAACTTCCAATCTCAAGAGGCAATGAATATTTAATACAGAAGACAAAATGGACTACCTCAAATGGACTCCGCCCAAAGTTCTATCTAGCCAAGGTCACCAGTTCTGCCTTGCTATATGACACTGCCTCCATCTTCCTTCCTTCCTACCTCTTAAATTTTTAATAATCACAAAAAGACAGTGCCACAAATTATCTCCCAAGGTATATTCAATTGTTGGGTTTGTAAGATATCTGCGATATCCAAGACCATGTTGTGATGGCTAATGAAAGACTCATGTAAGGTGTATGAAACAAGGTCTAAGGCCAAGTAACAGGCTGATAAAAACATAGAATTAATATATAATCCGCTGGTCCTGCTTATCTTGGTCTTTTACATCCAGAAGTATGGCCCTATGCCTTAGTTAGGGTTTCTATTCCTGCACAAACATCATGACCAAAAAGCAAGTTGGGGCGAAAGGGTTTATTCAGCTTACTTTCACATGGCTGTTGATCACCAGAGGAAGTCAGGACTGGAACTCAAGCAGGTCAGGAAGCAGGAGCTGACACAAAGGCCATGGAGAGATGTTCCTTACTGGCTTGCTTCTCCTGGCTTGCTCAGCTTGCTCTCTTATAGAACCCAAGACTTCTAGCCCAGGCATGGCACCACCCACAAGGGGGCCTACCCCCTTGATCACTAATTGAGAAAATGCCCCACAGCTGGATCTCATGGAGGCACTTCCCCAACTGAAGCTCCCTTCTCTGTGATAACTCCAGCTTGTGTCAAGTTGACACACAAAACCAGCCAGTACACCCTACTTTCCACTTTGGTTAGTCACACACATAGGTGTTTTTCATATAGTATAATTTATAAGCAATAGAAATACTAACATATTTCTACATAATCCTCAAGAATCAGAGGCCAGGAAATTCTGATATGGGTGTTCACAAAAACAGTAGAGTGGACTACAGCCCCTAGGGACTGAATTTTCAGCACATCTTTAGAAGGATCTCAAGACATCGATATAAATTAATGGAAGAGCTTATCCTGCCTGCCATCTTAGCATCCCTACTTCTGATCATAAAAGAACTAATGGTACCCACAGTTTTCACATACATATCACAAAACTTATCACAAAATGCTTTTCATTTGGGTAGAGGTTTGGTCTGATTTCTTGGAAAGGGTATATAAAATGTTCATGACTGTGTCACTAAGTACCACCTCTTCTCTTTTCTAAAAAGAATGTCTCCACTGAGCATAATGCAGCCTTTATGAATTTTTAAACTGGTATGTTTTCCAATTTTTTCCCTCACTAAAATGGAAAATGGGCTTCTGAGGAAGCTTTTCTGAGCCTTAGAAAATTTTAAAGAGTGTGTTTCCTTATTCTAGTTCTAAGTTTAGCTCCATAAGAATGAACCTAATCATCTCATGCTCTAATCGTTACAAGATACACACTTCTGGAAAGTGTTGCTAAAATGCCAGTTGCCCTCTGAAGACTTTTTCCAAGGAAAGCAGCTCTTCTGTGGCTCATTGCTTTTCAGAGCTAATGATGTTAAAGGATCTTAAACAGGGTGAGTTTTCTCGGGGGGAAAATGGGCCTCCTGATACCATGTTTGTTCCATCTCCAGATGCTCAGAGATCTCATGCCACTACCACATGCTTCAAATTCTAAAACAGAAAACAAACAACTGTTCTCAATGAACTTTATTCTAGGATGCTTTGTTCTCAAACATCTATGAAGAACCATCTCTGTAAATAAAATTGCATGAAATGTAGTGTGAATAGAGGCTGCCATGCCTCCCTCCTAGAGGCCAGTGTTAATATCTTTAGTGTTCCATGTAACTTGAAGAATAAGATCAGGGCCCTAGGCATTGAAGGGACAGAGTCTAGGCCTATATTGACTAATTATCATGAGTATAGACAAAAAATAAAAAAAAAATCATTTTTAGCAGCACGAAATGTCATGGGCACAGTTGAGCAAATTCTAACCAGTCCTTCTGTTTCATTCTCTTAGGCATCCACCTGCAAAGTATATTTACTTTAGTGTATAGAACATACGATGAGAATTGCATCCCAAATGAAACTAATTGTGTCTGCTCCCACATCATCCTGGTGTAGAAACAATCACAAAAGAAAACTAAATATCTCTCTTGAGACCTTGAAAATAAAGAATAATTTTATTGAGAGTTTCTTGAGAAGGTACTGTAATAGGACATCATTAAGAAAATCTTTTCAAAGTTTTTAGTTATTTGTTCATCTTTCTCCCCAGCATCCCCATTTATCTCTCTGTTCCTCTCCGTCTTCTAGCCCATGGCTTGAACTTTCTTACTCTGCTCTCAACGTTCATCCTTCTTATGTGGAGTAATTTGCCCCAGTATAAACTTGAACATTTTCATTATTGTAGCCTCTTTTTGGCAAATAGACACAAGTTTTTCCCCTACATCTCTTTTGCATAAAGTAGAGGAGGTCTTATGCTAACAAGGAGCTGAGACTGGAGACAGGAAATATCAATAATTGCAGACAGAATAAAGGGCATACTTACCACCTCAAGAAAAGTGGGAGGCCCCGAGACCTGACACTATTATGGAGGCTATGACATGCTCACAAAAAGTGGCCTTGCATGACTGCCCTCCAACTGACCCAACAAGCAGCTGAAAGAATCAGATGCAGACATTTGCACCCAACCAACGGACAGAAGCTGCTGACCCCTGTGGTAGAATTAGGGGAAAGCTGGAAGAAGCTGAGGAGGAGGGCAAATCTGTAGGAGGACCAGTTGTCTCAATTAACCTGGACCCCAGAGATTTCTCAGATACTGGAATACCAACCAGGCAGCATACAACAGCTGTTTTGAGGCCCCACCCCCCACCCCCCAACACATATACAGCAGAGGACTGCTGGGTCTGTGTTTAGTCAGAGAAGATGCACCTAACCCTCAGGAGACAGGAGGCCCCAGGGAGTTTAAAAGGTCTGGTGGAGTGAGGGTGGGGGTGGGGACATCCTCCCAGAGACAGAGGAGCAGGGAGGAGGTATGGGATGTGGTATGGGGGTGGACCGGGAGAGGAATAAAATCTGGAATTTAAAATAAATAAAGAAAAAGAAAAGAGAAAAGGAAAGTGTTACTTAGATGGGACACCTCTTAATAGATATGACTAGCTCTAGTGAACTAAAGTGTGTACTGGCCGTTTCCTCACTGCTAACTCCACATACCTACAGGAACAATGTTAAAGGAGTTTCTTTATGGTCATGTCTTTCAGTCCATGGTCATGTTGGTCCTATGCAGTCAGGCAGAGTATCATGGAAGAAGAAGGGAATGATGGATGCAAGAGAGCTATTCATTTAATAGGCAACTGGGAAGGGAAGGGAGAGAGGAAGAGAGAAAGGGAAGAAGGAGAGAGACAGCTCAGGATAATATAACCCCTCAAATCCATCCCCAATGGCCATCTTTCTCCAGCTAAATCTAACCTCCAAAGACTCCCTCTAGGCTTTGATTTTTTTTCAAAACCAACTTTAATAAGGGCTCCTAAATACTTTAACCTCCCTTCTAGCCCACCACCCACCAGAGGTAGTGGAAAGGAAAGGTTTATAGGGCAAAGGGGAATGTGAACCTGTTTAGAAATAGTTCTTTGGAATGATTCCAATTTTCATTGTCAGGATATCAGCAGTTCAGTTCACAGGAATCAGCAGTGGTAGCTCTATCCACTCACAAACACCATTCATGCATCTTTCGAAGGTAGTTCAACTCAGAAGAAACCACAAGCCACTACCAATTGGCAGGAGTCTGTGGACGGAGCAAGAAGCTGGAATATCATGAGAAGTTCTTTGGTGCATTTCTCTCTATGAAGTCACAACAAATGATGAGCAGTGAAGAAGGCAAGGCAAGCCAATGCCACCACATTGTCAGTGAAGACCACCATCAGAAAAGTCCAGCAACGCTCTGCAAAGAGTGGCAAGGTGAGCCAATGCCACACAGTGTCATCCACTGTCTGTTGGGTTACATTTATACTCTCTCCAAACATCATGTGTCCTTTCAAGTGTCTGCTCCATGAAATATCACATGACCTTTTTCCAGGCAGCTTCCAGAAAAACACCATGTATCTGTTCTCAGCAAAACAGCCTCTCATATGATAGCTTCCAGAAAAGCATCACATGACAAAACTGAATCTTCAAAGACACCAGAAATTTCCACTTCATTTCCCCAAACTCTCAGAGCTAGAGACCAAATTTTTAAGATTTGAACCTGTAGCAGACATTTCAGACTCAAACCTCGACAGGTAGAAAATGGAGTATGAGAAAATGACAAGAGTTTACCACTTAGGGAGAGGGAGTAAACACTGAGCTCGTGTACCAGGTCAGCTGAGCAGAAACACTGGTGGGAACAGCAGGAAGTTGAAACTGAAATCAGAATTTGGACAAAAAGGCCCAAACAAGCTAGAGAACACCAGTAAAGTAGAATAATTGATTTAAAAATAGGCAGGAGGATGTTGGTCATACATAGAAGTGTTACAAAAGTGAAGACTCTCCTAAGGAACAGTAACCAACAGAGGTTCAAGAACTCAAAACCCAGGTGCTAAGGGAAAATGGCTATAAGAAATTCATAGCCAAACAGTGATAGCCTCAGTATTTTTTTATTTTTTATGTAGAAATTAGGATTAATATATAATAATAGTGGCAGAGGGGAGCTACAGACAAGACTGTGTATTGCAGGCTTCAGGGGTCACTCAAGTCTTAGTTTCCTGGCAAGAAGGTCCAGTTCCTGTCCTGTGGTGAGTAGCTGAGGACCAGAAGTTAACTAAACTCTCAAAGAGGACCAATAGTAATTGATTCCCCATGACTGTGTCTCCCATGAACCTCAGGCATTGGTGATTAGAGCTACTGGGAGTGCTCAGAAGCAGTGAGAAACAAGAGAATAGCCCTGCCTCTTGTCAACAAACAATACTGCCACATAACAGCCTAAAAACTGTGTGATCATGAGTTTCAGGAGGCATTGGATGGTCATGCAGGTACTTCCTTCCTTTCTTTTTAAGAGTTACCAAATAGGCTTTTACCATAATCTTGATCTGACAAAAACTGTAAGAATTCCAAAGCCTATAAGAATGGGTTTTAGGTCAAATCTAAAATGTTGCCCTCATGATTTCTTCTTCCTGACTCCTCCCTATTCAGAACCCCCCAGTTAGTTCCCTGCAACTCTATCACCAAAGACAAATGATAACATAAATGTTTCAACCTGTGAAACGATGGCAGTAGCACCTCTCCTCTCCCAGGTATTTGTATTGAAAATAAGTCCCACTAAGCCAGAGAAGCAGCACTGAACACTAAGAAAGATTTCTGACCTTTCAAAGTTGGATCTATAAGGCAACGAGGAGCAGAGAAACATCAGGATACAAAATTTTCCCATTCCTTCAAAACTGACTAAGCAATCTGCTCACTCTACCTTGAGATGCAGCTGATCTTAAAACTACCTCCATCTATCTAATCTATCTATCTAATCTATCTATCTATCTATCTATCTATCTATCTATCTATCTATCTATCTATCCATTCATCTAATCTGTCTGTCTGTCTGTCTATAGAGATATAGATAAGAGAAAGAGTGAGTGAGTCTTATAGTACAGTAATAATTCTGCCCCAGTTTTAGTGACACCCTTGTGCATGATTTCCAACTATCCACTGCCATCACTCTTTGCAATGATTTTTTCAAACCAAAACTTTGTTTTCCCTCGTGGAGAAGTGTAAGCTGTGTGACAATGCTGGATCATAAACTGACCCACAAAGCATTTCACTGAAGTGTGTATCAGCAAAAACAGAGACAGTCCTGGTGTAAACATTGGTATTATAGGTTTGGTTTTAGTTTCCACATCTGAAAGTGTGCTTTCCACCAACGTGAAGGTACCAGATGTCACCATCAGTCACTCAAAAGAAGTGATATGGTTTTTCTGAAATAACACGGCCATGAGAGTGGGTGCCTATCTGGTAAGCAGGAGCTGCAGTACTAACCTCTCATATTCGAACATTCACGCTACTAAGGAGACAAGCATGGGAGTGTCTACTCCATCGGTATGAATCACTACTGTTCATAATCAGAAAACACTTAGTACAAATGTAATGGAAAATATCTACCAAAGGGTAATATTTGGAATGTACTCTGCAAATGATCAATATCTCAAAATAATGTAGCATCAGATAAAGCTAATAACTTAGAAAAATACCAATGAAAATAATGATAATGTATCACACTCAAAACAATGAGAAAAGCCCCTGCTTACAAACACAACATAATACAGAAAGATACATTCAATTTTTATCTTCAACAGTGAAGACTTTTCCTCAAGGCTGAGATTAAACTAATATTGATCATTTGAATTATAATGATTTTATAGTTTTAAAAATTAACTTTGTAATTAGTTTTGTGGTAGCTAAAATATTCTAGGCTACAGTTGATTTCTAGTTCCATGTTTGTTCACATTTAAGTGATAGTATTCTAAAGATAATTTAGAGCCATCTTTGGAGTTTGGAGATTTTCCTTTAGTTAGAGGGAGTCTTTGCATAACTCAGGATGAGAAACATTACCCTGGTGAAGAGCAGGGTTTAGGCAATGGAGTGAGATTAAGTTTACAGTCCCAGCCTGACTGCTTTCTGTGCTATTCCCTATCTTTATCTCTGTGAGTCTGTGTTTTCATCTGCCAAGAAAGTTTAATTATAGTATTTCCCTTGTAGTGTAGTGGTGAAATGAGATAAGACATACATACTTAAAAATAATGCCTAGCTAATGGTAATTGTTCAAAAGATCATAGCAATTAAAAGTAAGTAGTTCCTGTCTGACAGCTCAAAACTAACAGACACCAAAGTAGAGCCCAGGGTTGTGGTGCATGACAATAATCTCAGGACTGGGGAAGCTAAGGTAGAATAATTATGAATTTGAGACCAGCCTGGGATCCTTTCTGAGATCTTCTCTTACAAAATAAAACCACGAAGAAAATCCATAGGCAGGCTGAGTTTGCTGGAAGGCCTTAAATGCATGAGAAATTACTCTGGTGCATTAGTATTGTCTGTGAGCCACAGCCTTCCTGTCAGCCTATAGATGATATGAGAGATTATGTAAACTAGGTACGGTGGTATATACTATCATCTCACCACTCTAGAGGCTAATAAGGAGGATTATAATTTTAAGACTTCAAGGCAATCTACCTATACAGTGAGGCCCTATCTTAAAAAAAAAAAAAAAAAAAAAAGGAAAACAAGAAAAACAAACAGCTGAAAAGCAAGAGAATTGTTTAGTAGCATAAGAAATCTTTAGATCAATATTATCTCATCAAAGAGAAATGTCCTGATCAACTTCAAGGCTAGTCAACTAATTCCGTAGGACCAATAATTAATTACATAGGACAACGCACCAATGTCACAAAATGTCCCCATGCTCAAAGGTTCAAAGACTATATAGAATTCCTAACTTCTCATTTGCTTTCTCAGTCTTCTCCATGTATTTCCATAGCTTCATGGACTACCTTCATATAACCCCTGATCTATCACTGTGCTAGTTATATGATGGGAACTATATTTTATTAATTGAAAATTTCATACATATGCATAATGAACCACGGTCAAATCTATCCCAACTCCCTCCATCTGATTCCCTCCATTCCCATTAAATTTCCTTCCATGCCACGGACCAACCCAGTCAGGGTCCCTCAACCTGGGGAGAATCATGGTTCCAGTACTCAGGTGGGCAAGGAGTCGATGAGTGACAAACAGACACAAACACAAGTGCTGAATCTGAGTGTAATTTCTCAAAGTAAGCATCAGACTTTTGTGGTCATTACAGAAGAAAAACGGGAGTTAGGTAATAACAACAGTCAAGGTACATCGAGGTCATCTGATGCCTAATGAGTCTATAGAAAAATATGTACATGAGAATTCGCAGGAACTAGGCAGTGGTTACAATTGAAATAAAGTCAGCCTTACCTAAAGTCAGCTTATTCTTAGAAGCCAGGTGTAAATAGTTCTGATTCTAGTCTATTGTATAACCCACCACCTGCCAGCTCTTAGTAAACTCCCAACTATGCTATTCTTCTGGGCTAGCGGAAGTATGCACCAGGGGTCCCATTCTTGCTAACCTTTCCATGAATAATACAATACTCTAGCTCCATCCTAAGCCACAACCCATCTTCTTCCCAGACCATAGTAAATTCCTGTATATGGGAGTGACTCAGTTGTAATTCTAAGTATTTGTGGCAGACCTCCATTTGCCAGAGGAGCCCACCAGTTTTCTTCTATTATGTAATATAGTCTGCCATACATGACTGTAATGAGAATTCTAAATTTACCTTGCTGAACTTGCCCTGGAATTATTAACTCTTAACCAGTTTACTGCAATGCCCGATTTCTTTCACTTTCTTTCAACACTGGAGGCAATTTGTCTGAATAAGTAATATTCTTTATGAAATTTCAAGCTGAGGGTCAGCTCAGCATTGACTAGGATGTCGGGACACTGGTGGAGGCCAGGAAACAATGTCTAATCTAACTTGGCTATTTGCAAATCATTCTTGGGGGCACCCCTGTACCTATAACAGAGCAATACTGAAAGAAAGCATGCAACTCCCCCCCCCCCCAACTATCGCAAGGACAAATCTGGGCCACATCTGTGTTAGGGGACACCAACGACCTCCAGGAGGCCAGTTTCCTTGAAACTTTTTGACTCAGGACTGCGGCCAAGCTTTTCCACATGTCATGCAGACTCCACTGGAGTGGGGGTAGCACTTCCAATTTAATACCCTCCTAAATAATAGAACACTGAATTCCATTTTTTCTGCTCATGTGCGCATGAATGTGGGGTCATCTACTCAGACATGAGAACTCTACCAATGGCCCTTTCTCCATAGAAAAATCCCTCTCTCTCTCTCTCTCTCTCTCTCTCTCTCTCTCTCTCTCTCTCTC
>JADRCD010181800.1:14515-24599 GCA_019843815.1 Montemys delectorum
CTCTCTCTCTCTCTCTCTCTCTCTCTCTCTCTCTCTCTCTCTCTCTCTCTCTCTCTCTCTCTCTCTCCATCCCCCTCCATCATTCATCAGCTGCCAATAGCTCCTCACTTAGAGGTTAGAAATCAGAAGTCCTACTATGCTTCCTGTACAGACTTTATACAAACAACTACAGCCACTTTAAGTTCATAAGCTCAATGGCCACATCATGTCTGAAGGACAATTCACAGCACTGCCCCCACCTATCCTCCAAGTCTTATATTATTTCCACCTGCTCTTCTAATAATGTTCTCTGCACCTTGTACCTTGTAGGTATTAATATAGATGTTCCATCTATGGATGAGCACTCCTGGTCACATATTCTCAGTACAGAGAGCAGTTGAGTCCCTGTATTAACCACTAACAAATACAATAGAAAGCTTCTCTGACGAAGGGTGAAAGTAGTGCAGATGAATGAATATAAGCTTAAATATTGAGAATGCAGTTTTACAACATGATCACTTATCAAATAAATCTTTAGATCAATACCAACTTGCCAAAATGAAATGAGAAAGTGAAATGGTTTGATTTTGCATCCAAAGTAAAACTGATGATAGAAAGAGAGGTTAGGACACACACAATCTGAAAGAAATGTGAGAAAGGGAAAATTAGGAACTGAAGGGATGGAGGCAAGAGAAATATAGTATAAGGGGTGGGTTGGCCTAAATGATTCTGTGGAGAAGATTTGGGAAAGCCCACTAGCTTGTAAGCTAATGAAGGCATTTGAATGACGATATGTCATGAGTGAAAAGTGCTGCTGTCGTTAGAAGGTAGGGGCTATTAAAGGAAAACCTCAGTGCCATGTTTAGATCAAAACCCAATGAGTTATTGGTCCTGGAGACCCAGAAACACCCAAAACAATATAAGCTATTGGTATTGTTCTTGTTCTTGGTTGCTCACCTAGCTAGAAAATAAGACCTTACTTCTAAAGACACTTCAGAGGATATGGAGAAATGAATATTGAGCTCACCAGGAAGATCAATCTCTCCCTGCCTGTCCACTTTCATGGGGCTGGAAGGTGCTGCACAGGTGTCTGGAAGAGAAAAGACAATGGCCATACCTCGTGTTGTACCTTGTGTGAGTTAATACTGACTTGTCAGGCAAATGGTGCTCACTAGTACAGTAATTGAGGAATTGTTTATAGGGGTAATCAATCACTTTCCTAATTGGATTTGAGGCATATTAGGAAAGAATTCATTCCCAGTTCTGTAACTTTATCTGAAATCCACGACTAGGGAAATGCATACTCTTTTTCTAATGAAGGTAAACAATTCCTTTTAGACCAGTAATTCTCAACTTTTGATAGGCTTTCGATTTGTTGGAAAATGCAAGCCTCATTTTGTAATTTATGTGATCGATTAAAAACAGACATGATAGGTGGAGGATTTGAATCATCCAAAGGACTAATGTTAAAAAACAGAATAAGTGCTTTGACTAATAATGACCTATAAGGGAAGCTCTCTCTGTTCAGGTTCCATAGAAGTATTCTTTGCTGACAACCACCCATATGGATATGCACCCTTTACTTTAGAGAGAAATTATTGTCACAACAGTATCTTTAACTTAAGAAATTAAAAATTAAAAAAAAAACCCTTGCAGAACTTTGTAGAGATTCCCAAAGAGCTGCCTCATACGATGCCTTCTCTGAATAAACACCAGTGCTGTGGCGATGCAACCAGACTAAGATTGGAAGGCTGAGCCTGCCAATTCCTGCTTATGTGCAATCCAACAATACAGGATGGGTCCAACAGTATTATGTAAATCTCTCGATGGGAGAAATTTTTACAATATAAGAATATTTTGGAGATGTAAGTCATTTACTCACTTGGTTTTTAAAATGAGGCTGGATAGTGAAAGGTGAGAGGCATATGAAACACGCCAGAGAGTCCTAAAGCATGAGCCTTCAAGGACCCAAATCAGCATCAGTACACCATGCTTCCCTGGGTGTGTACAGTGTACCACTCAAAATCTCGGAACTATTACTTCCATTAGGAGTGTAGCATGGAATGAGTCAATGAGTTGTAAACTGGACTTCTCCATACATATGCTCCACTAAATGTATGATAGAGATACATTGAATTGTTTAAATAAGGGTGTCTCCAGCTGCCTTTCAGATCACATTTCTTCTTTAACTTTGGGCTTCTCTAAGTTGCCTATCATAACCCAAACAAGTTTCTACTCTACCAATAGTAAGTGTACTTACAGAAAACAATGTCTGTACTACCTCCTGTGTGCGTGTGTATGTGTGCACATGTGTGCATGTGTGCATGTACATGTGTCTGTGCATGTGTATGTGCAGGGGCAAATGTGCATGGGCAGTACATGTATATTTAGAAGCCAGGGAACAACCTTAGGTGTCATCCCTCAGAAGCTGTTTACTTTGTTTTGGGGACATGGTCTTCTTGTTAGCCCAAATTTCATAACAAGTAGAATAGACTGTGTGGCTTGCCAGAAGGCCCCAGGGATCCAACTGTTTCTATTTCCCAGTTCTGTCATATAATATACTCTACACAGTGGATTTCATTATTGTCACAGTTCTTCCCACATGCAATAAAACAGCATCACACATGGAGTGCATAACCAGAGGTAGAAACCCCAGATGCATCTTGGAATTTTCTCTGCAGCAGACACCTCCTTATACTGATTTCATACCTCCCTCATTGAGTCTTGATCTTGGATTTCCTGACTGTTCTGAACCAGCAAACATACAATAAATGAGACTACTAAATTCTGTAGACTGTACTGACTATCCTATTCCTAAAGGGTAAAGAACCACATGATATAAAGAGAAAACACCTATCAGTTACATTTGTGTGTGTGAGGAATCTTGGTTTTTTTAGATAAAACATCATAATAAATTCATAAGAACATAAAGAGCATTTAGCTACCTCTTAACCTAAATTAATATAGAATACCCTTGAAGGAGTTACCCAGAAACATTATATAACTGTTGAAATGAATGGGTATTGAACAGCAAAATATACATGACTTATATAGAATACTTTACAATTCAAAATTATAAGAAAATAAAACAATAACTTCAATAGCCAAGATCCATGTTTCCATGCCACTCACAATAGCTTTTTACAAAAGACCATTTTTAGGAACCCCAAAATAACAAGTGCACTGAACATCTGGTTCTTTCAGTCCATTGTGTGTGATAATTTATGGCAAATAATTCATATCCAGTTCACAAGTATGTACTCCACTTTGCTCCAAGAATATTCCTGCACCAAAAATACACAGAAATAAATTGGTTTTGGAATGTACAACTACTTCATGATTTGAGGTTTTGTTTCCAACAACTATGAACAACATGATGTCAGAATTTAGTTCTGTTGCCTCAAAAGGAAGAAAAAAGTTTAGTAGCTAAGGGGAGCACTTCAGCAAAAGCTAGACAACAATCTTAAATGCCCTTAAGAGCTAGAATGATTTTGGAACTAATAGATGGTTAGCTCTCAAACGTTAACCTGGCCATTCTTTGGCTGAGAAACACATTTCCCCGGGAGATGCAGGATAAAGGGAAGAGTGAAGCTAAGCATAGGAGAACTTAACCTGCAGTAGTGTGGAAGCGGGGACATGACACGAGCCTTCTCTCTGGATTTGGAAAGATTCTGTGTAGCTATAGTTAGAAATTATTCCATTCTGGGCTCATTTGCCCTTATTTCATGTTAGTTTATTGAGATAACTCTCTTCATCTCAAAACAAATGTTTCCAACCCAATTCCTTCATTAAGTTACTTGAAGATTGTGGATTTAAAAAAAAAAAATTCAATTTGTTGCCCAAATATTGTTGTGCAAGTGAGCTTGCTCCAGAACATGGTTGATCTTACTCTCCTTCTCCCAACAGCTATTAATTGCCATAGGCTTCCCAGCAGGGCAGAGGCTATCATGCCCACTCTTCCTTCCTTGTTGGGATTTTGTTGTCTTGAGTTTATGTGGGCCTTGTGGCTGTTGTTAGACCTGTTGTGAATTCATATGTGCAAATGCCCTGGCTTTTGTTTTTGTTATTGCTGTTGCTTTTTCAGTAAGAGTAAGTACATAAAGTTGGTCAGTAAAGAGTAAGTAGAAAAGTTGGGGTGGATCTGGGTAGAGCTAATTAAGAGGGTGAATATGATCAAAATATATTGTATAAAGTTCTCAAAGTATTAATAAAGTATTGTTTTAAAATGTCCCAGTATACCTAATGGTCTTTTCCATTTACTAACCAGATTCAGGTAAAATTCTTTACTGAAGGGACACAAAAATCCTACTTTCTTTCTCATTGAACACATAGAACCTTATTTCTGATAACTTCCTCTTTATTTTTAATATCTATATTTATTAGGTTGCATAGCATGTATGTGTAGGTTAGTGGACAATTGGTGGGAGGCAGTTCTCTTTTCTACTATGTGGATTTTAGAAACCAAATTTGACTTCTGTAAAGCTTGACAGCAAGTACTTTACCCACTCATCCATCTTGCAAGCCAAGGGATGTAGTGTTTCCAAGCAGAAACAATGACTTTTTTTTAAGGATTCTTCACAGGATCCATCAGGAAACAGGCTAATTAATTATCAAAACATATTTAAGAATAAAAGATCAGACAAAAGGCATTAAGGACTATTGTGTATGACAAAGATTCAACGTAAATTTTTCAATTTATATAAATATTTTCAGTGGGAATTGTTAAGACCTTTTACAGAATGGACTCAAACAGAAACAACTAAATATATCTAAACTAATTTATATTGGGCAGAATCTTCTAGCATTGTAGAATGTTTACACACTGAGAATTACCAGATTCTGAAATAAATCATAATATCTTTTTGTTATCTTGGTTTTGGGAAACAGGAGTTGGTTGTATACTACCTATCTGTGTAATAACTGACTTACAGAGCTAGCCAGAGATTCTCGATCATTTCCAAAGCTGACCTCCCACTTATGTGCATCAAGAACTGTTATATTAGGAAAACACACACTACTAACTTCTTACTCCCACCATCCCTCAACAGCTTCTTTCTGAAATTGACTACTGCTCCCTATTCCAGTTCCCCAAATCCAATCTCTTTGCTCATACAGAGTGTATGTTGTCATGTCTCTTCCTGAACACTGCCCTCTAACCATCTGACCTCTCTCCACTTTAAAATAGAGAATTACACATTGAAAAGACTATCCAGGAGAATGTGTTTAAAAACAAGAGTTTAAATGCTTTTGTGTACATATTATAAGACTAGTAGTATTTCAGAAGCAAGAAAAGCTTATCGCCAATGCTAGGGGCAGGAAATGATACCCTGGGCCATAACTACTGCACAGGAATGCAGTGTGGAGTATACAGAAAGGCATTCTTCACACACTTCCAGTCTTATACAGAGATGAAGCTATGGATTTTTCCTTTCTGTCTCAAGCTACTTTCTCAGTGCCGACTTTGAGGCACTGGGAGTTAGGACACCAAAGGTGGAGACAGTACAGCTTATAGCTTATTTTAGGGATATCAGAATTGTTCCTTTCTATTCAAGTAGATGATAATGTTGCCAAGACCAATGCTTAAATAATCTCCAACTGATTCATCGGTTAATCATGTTTGCCCCTAAAAAAAAAGATATGGCTAATAAGTTGTGTCTCTTCTTTGGAAGCATACATGGCCCATTCCGGTACCATGAATCTTCCAGGTCAGTTCTATCTCCGAGATTTCTGCACCCTATATCTGAAAAGTACATTATTTCTGCAGCAATAGAAACTTACCCTTCCTCCTCTGAAGGGCATGGAACCAAATTCAATAACCTATGATGATTTAGAAGTCTCTTGAACAACCCTGACCAACAATTCAGAAGGAGTCTCATGATTGGTGTCGGGTTTTTGTTAAATAGTCTTGACTCTTGGAGGGATCATTGTCAGCCCAGACAAAAACATTTCATTTAAACCATACATGTATATGTGTATTGTGGGTTTTTAGACGTAGTTAATAATATCATCCCTCATGACCTTTTCAGACATCCTTACAGTTATTTTACCCTCCTCTCTCTTTCTTCTATATTCATCTCTCTGTCCCTAATTAGAGCTCCCCCTTGAAAGGCAATCAACAAACTTTCAAAAATCAGTACATACTTCTCAATGATATTTTAGTGATGTGAATGGTCTTCACTCTTCAATTAAAAAATGTGGAGCAGATGACTGAATTTATAAAGGAAACCCAGCCCTATTTTCAAAGACACAGAAATTAAAATGCACCATGGAAGCAAGCAAGAGTGGCTATACTTATATGGCTCAAAGCAGGTTTCTCTTCAAAATTAGTAAGAAGAGTTAAAGGAGCTCACTACATACTAATAAAAGAAAACTACCAAGAAAATGTAATAGTTGCAAATATTACATGTGTCAAAGTTTAGTGTACCCACTTACATTAACTATAAGACTAGAGTGTTCAAATACAATAACTGGGAGATTTCATTAGCCCATCCACAAAAGATAGATGGTCCAGACAACACTCAGTAAATAAACTTCAGTGTTAAGTAATATAATAAATCAAACAAGCTGAACAAACACCCACAGAATACTCCATCCAATAGATGAGGAGCATTCTTTTCAGCAACCCATGAAAACTTGTCTGATATGTCACATTTTAGTTTACAAAGCAAGCATTAACAGATATTAAAAAACTCAGAAGTAATATCTTATATATTATCAAATCACAATGAAATAAAGAGAAATAAATACCAATTAAAATATAGATAATATACAAATACACAACATAAAGTATGAAGGTTCCTCAAAAAAAATTAAAGATAAAACTATCCTATCATCTAATACTCACTCCTAGTTATATATCCCCACCCCCCAAAAAACAAAACTATTTTATATACTAGAAATACTCACTTATCCAGGTTTATTAACTTAGGTACCTATCAATAAATATATGAATGGTTAAATAAAATATGTTATAGTTACTAAATGAAGTTTATTCAACCATAAAGAAGAATGAAATTAGTTTTCTTATAGGAAAATAAGTAGACTTAGAAGTCACTATGTTAAGTGAATATGTCTGACAAAAGAGGTAAATACCACATTTTTTCTCATAGAGGGATGGAGGACGGACATAAAAATAAAACAGGAACACTATACATATGAAGACAGGGAAGGGAGAAGGTGGATAAGAGAAATGGGGAGAAATGAAATCATCAAAGTATGTTATAATTATATAAAAAGTTATGCTAATAAAATATAAATGGTGGAAAAAATAAGTTATGTAAAAATGAAATCTACCCACAAAATGAAGAAAACATTGACATGGGGATTCTTATAAATCAGTAAGAGAGAACCAAAGTAAAACAGATAAATATTGGGAGGTGAAAGACTTAGGAAGCTTCAGGAAAGATCTATCCAAGTGACCAATGGACCACAGTGAAGCACCTACAGACCCAAGCACAGTAGAAGTGCAGCCCATTGGGAACTCTCAGATGTTGGAGAATAAACAACAGGGCTAACCATCTTGGAAAAATGTTTGGCAGTGAGTTAAGTATCTAAATATTCACAAACTCTATGACCTGTCAACTCAATTCCAAGCTGTGAACTAAGATTTACAAAGACACAGACAGGCAAAGATATTCTCTGCCAGCACTGCCAGGGTAAAGTGAGAGAGGCACTAGAGAGGATATTTAAGGAGTTGCCTGTTGCGGAAAGTTTGCATTCAGACCTTTCTGACAAGCAAAGATCCCTTAGGCTTCACATTTCACCCTTCATGCGTTACCCTCCTCCCTTGATTCACTCTAGCTCAAACATTGCTTCAGGAGGTAGTGTTCTTAAGAGACCAACCATCCACTCGTCAACTGTAGAAGCAGTCCACATACTGTGTAATATTTCCAACACCCATTGTGCAACAACAAAAAGAATTAACTACTAATAAACAAGTTACATTAATTTACCAAGCATAAAATTGAGTGTAAGATACCTATAATAAAACAGTTCATGATTCCTTTATAACATTTAAAACCATAGAAGTTTAATCAACTATAGGAATAGCATCAAAGTTTCAGAAAATGTAATAATAATGAACATGCTCCCACAAGCCTTCTAGATGGCTGAAAAAAATCTTTACCTTTATCAGGATGGCAATATACTTTCTAATCAGCCATTTTTACACATATCATGAATAGATAGATGATAGGTACACACAGGCAGATAAACAGAGAGAGATGATAGATTGTTGATAGATGGATAGATAGATAGATAGATAGATAGATAGATAGATGAAAATAGATCCTTATGACTCAGTTTTCTAAGAGTGATTCATTTAAAATCTTCATTAAAAATTAATCACTGGAAAATGACCATAAATTCTAAATTCATCTGTTAAAGGAAAGGAAAGTGAGTTCCATACAGCTAAAAGGAACTAGGGGCCTCCTCTATAGTTATAATTCACTTTAAGGAAAAATGGAACACATATAGAGAATTTGATAGGAATGGGGACTGTGTTTTAGTATAGCTCCTTGGCTTTCCCTGTGTTTTTTGATTCTGATGTTTCACCATTTTAGAGAAGACACATGAATGATGAGAAGTTTGTAGTAAACTAGTAAGAGGCAGTAAGGACCTATAATAATTACCAGCACTTTCGGAAAAATTCACAGAGCCTTCCATAGTAGACATCTCACTGTTCCCTGACAAAGTAAAGAAAAATGTGCAACTAGTCCTTCAGTTTCACTGAAGAAAATCATGCCAAATGAGACAGCTTGATTTTAGTAATCCTTTAATATCACAGATTTTAAAATGGGAGATTCAGCAAGAATGTCCTAGCCCTTTGCATGTCCATCAGAAAGTGATGTCCCCTGAAAACTCAGTTGCAAGTGGTTCCACTCACATCTCATGAGTCTCAAATCATAAAGAATGAATAAGATTAATGTTACACTTGTGGGGATTTCTGTGTGACAGGCTGTCTGCTGGGAACACAGACTTGGAATGGTTTATTCGCACTCTTTTTCTCTCTAGGTTTTTCTCTATGAGAAATGACCAGAAATGCTGGTATATTTCACTGGGCTCCAGTGATTCTCTCACTTCTGTTAAAAAGTGGTTTCCTGCCATGGATTAGAGGTGACTCACTTGAAATTGTCCCTCGGCACCTGTGCCACCTCTAAATGGAAGCCTCCCAGGTCACTGTCGTATCATAAACAGAGCACCTGGCTTATATTCACACTAGCCCAAACATCTGTCTCTAGCCTAAGGTGGCTTCCTTAACTTTCCACTTGACCCCTCCCAACTCTAGTTCTGTCTCTCCTGAGCTTGAGCCAAAGAAACGATGATCAGTGATGGACCCGAAGGGACGCGGTAGCAGAACAACCACGTGGAAAGGGAAAGACAACACAAAGGAAAGACCAGTGAGTGTGGTCCAGAAAATTCATCTTAGTATACTGACTTGAGCAGTGGGACCATGGGAGAGGGGTTATTTTCAAGTCTCAGAGTCAGCTTTTTAAAAAGTAAGGTGCTGCCTCCCTCTTTCCACATTTTTGTATCTCTTTCTAAGGAAATGCCTACTGCTGACATTTCAAACCATGAAGAACTTTCCAAATCATCTTTGTCTTTGATTTCTTCCTAGTTCATTCCATCCTCTTTGGAATCATTATGCTAGGTTACATCTTCTGCTTCTGTCTACAGTTTATTAACAAGTTGTTTGCTACCCTCATAGTACACAAGGTATTTGAACTTTTATATGTCTTGTCTGTGCCCCCTTCATGCGTGCAAGGTATACTCTGCTTAAAATGAATACTATGCCACTTGCAACTAGAACACCAGATTTCTTATAATAAAAGACAAGCAAACCCAATTTTTCTGAGTTATAATAGGAATGGAGCTCATCCAGATGTGATCCAGAAAGGATGAGATTTTAGATATAAAGTGATTATGGACCATGAGTAAGGAACTATTTCTACTCCTAAGAGGCCCCACAGCTCTGCCCAGATTACAAGTCTTAGAGCTTCCCCATAGTAAAACTGTCCCCAGGGGAACATAGCATTGGTCACTGACAGGCTGATCATCCATCTTGTCCAGACTGCTAGAGCATATATATATATATATATATATATAT
>JADRCD010181800.1:24999-41675 GCA_019843815.1 Montemys delectorum
TCATATATGTGTCATGTGTATGACAGAGAACAATTTTTTTTATTGTGTTTTCTTGTGTTTTTTCTTTGATCTGGATGTTCAGTTGATAAAGGCACTTACTGTGTAAGCCCAAAAACCTAAATTTGATATTTGATCCCTGGAACTCATGTAAAAGTAGAAGAGAATTGACTCCACCAAGTTGTTCTCTGTCATACACATGACACATATATGACACATGCACACACAATAACAATGAGGAAAATAAAGTAAATCTTATTGCAAAAGAGATATTTATTCTCCATGCCTCATACTTCTACTGACTTTCTCTTTTACTTAGTTCTTACCAAGAGAAGTTGACTCACGGGTCTGGCTTTATAGAAAATATCACAATGTCCTGAGGCCATGGTCACTGCTTCAGCCACTTGCTCTCCTCTTCTTCTTTATAATGTAGACTCACAGTACTGACTAATGAAGATGAGTGACTAATTTCGTACCAGGAGTGTGGGCCTGGTTGTATCCAATCGTCAGAGGAAGAAATACAGATTCAATTGAATACCAGCCTAACTGGTCTCCAAACCAGTTTAGGGGACATTCTTGTATTTGAGTGACTGGGTAGTGTTGGTTGCTACATCACTTTTCTAGAGAACATGTGTGTTTATCAAAGATACCACTAAAAGCACAGCGGCTCTGTGGTGGGATTCTGCCTCCCTGAATCCCTAAAATGTCAACACTTTACAGCTTGAACTTTAGAACCATAAATTTCAAGCTACACCCTATAATTCGTAAGTAAAGGTGTCCCCTATGCTGCCAGACCAATCCTACCTTGCACTAAGTAAAGTCCTTAAGTACCAGTGTGTGCACTCATCAAATTTAGCTGTCTTTGAGAAGAATATCTTGCCTCCATCAGGAAACATGAGGAGGCACTCCTCTTCCATGTGCCACAGGGCTGAATCATGAGACTTCCCTAGAAGCCAATGACATAGCATCCTGAGGAACTGAGGCATAAAGAGATTGCCACTAGTTTGGATCAGAGCCCAGGCGTACCACATGACAGAATTCAGCATTAGTTTATAAGTGAGGGTCAAAGATCAGGCAAGATCAACTCACTGGGGAGTGACATCTGTCTCCCTAACCCAGTGTTCCACATTCCCCAGTAGATTCCTGAGGCTGACGACAGTACAGAACCATGGTTATACTATTCTTTTTCCTATATATACACACATATACATATGCTGAAGTTTACTTCACAAATTAAATGTACCAAGAGATTCTAAAATAATAAAATAAAATAAAACTTACAAAGTATTCCCTTCTGGAATTTTCCATTTAATGTTTTTAGACAATAATTGACCATGATCAGAAAATAAAACTATGGAAAGTGAAATCATAGTGGACAGAGGCATACTGTATATGCAGGTGACATATGTACCTCATGGAAAAACAACGAGAGGGAGGGAAAAAATCTCGTTTTAAGCATAAATAAGGCTTATGAGATTGTGCATTACACAGCGATGTCACGTGCTTGGACTTGAAACAGAAGCAGTTCATGAATACAAGCAAAACCTGAGCCAGTATAGGCTTGCATATTCCTTTTCTTCCTCCCTTCTCTTCTCCTGCAGTTTCTGGATGACTATAATCTGCAGGGTTTGTGCAGGCGAGTAACTGACATCAGTTCTGTTCCCTTGTGTATATGCTCTATTGAGTAAAACTAGGCACCAATAAAACAGCCGCACAAATACGCTGAGGAGTGAACACTAACATAATCACACACGACTGTCAGCCCCATCGCATCCCGACACAGAGAGAACCAGACAAATATGACTTGTGGCGTATAGTTCTGGTTCCCATTATTACTGAATTAATCAGGCTAGCCATAAAATTTTTGTAGAGTCATTTTTTTTCTCAAGGCATAAAAACGTCCATTACTGTCAGCACCAATCTGTGCTCCTAGGCAGCCAGCATAAGGATAATCTAGACCCCAGGACCCTGCTTAGCTTAAGCTAAACATACGCTCCTTTTCCAACAAGACACTTAGCAACCTGGGACCCCCCACCAACACCAACCTGCGTGCACTACCCTTTTCAAAGAATTCAAATAGATCATTCCAATCTATAGCTCCCTATAAGCCCTCATTTACCCCCTTTTGTGAACAAACTCATCCTGAAATGTATCTTAGAACAAAGGGCAATGGGCCAATCCAGTCTGGACTGGTCTTTGGTTTATGCTTTATAAGAATAGCTGTCTGCTGGTAAATGTTTAAGGAAAAACTCTCCAAGACAATTAAAAAGAAAGAAAAAAATATTCTAATTCCATTTTATGCCTCTGCATGATTGAGTATGCATTGAATAAAGCCAGATGCATCATGGGAAAGGACATTCACGGTGAGCAAAGGCCTACATAACCCAAGATTATCAATCAAACTTGAAAACTAGCCACTCTGCGTCTCTAGCAATCAACTCATTTTTCTTCAGGATCCATAAAAGGAAGCCTCCAGCCAGTGCACAGGGGCTTTCAAGCAAATCTCGCCCAGGGCCCACTAGTCCCCTGCACGGTGTTCATTCTGCGCTCTTGCTTTGCTTCTGAATAAAATCCTCAGCAAATTTGATATAGATGTACTTCTTCAGTTCTTGAAACACGATGCCAAGAACCTGGCAATGTGCAGCCTAGAGACCACAAAGAGCAGCTCTTAGCAAGGAGAGTGACTTGTAGATGTTTCAGAATAAGCACAGCCTCTGAACACAACTCATTTTAGCTTAGGATGAATAATGAGGAGTGACAACATCCACTTCCAGATCATATCCAAATGACCTCTCCCACAAGGAGGCCACAGAGTTATTACAGTACAGGTGCTCCTGAGATCCTTGGCGGCGCTTTCAAGCACTGTCTGTACCGTTGAAATAATTCACAAACACAATATGTAAATTCTGGTTCTTGTTCCCTGTAAAACCCTGAGGGCAGAATGATGAATAGGAAGCAGCCCTTGCCCTCAAAGGGCCATGGCTGGAGATAAAAGTACAGCATGTAACATGATCAGGGCATCTGAATAGCAATGCCCAAGTGTTATGAGGCCAGAGAAGTGATTGCTTATTTTGTTTTATATGTAAAAACTAAATTTCAGTTTCCAATGGAAAATCATTACAAGTGAAAATTTGACTTTCAGTCTTTCCTGATAGAAATATTTGATGTCTTTGCTTTAAATAAACTATCCAAAGATCAAAAGTCTGACTTTTTTGTTTGCTTGTTATTGAGTCTCTATTGCCTACAATATTTCTTGTCTAAATCTGAGTGTGGAACACAGCATTAAAAGTAAGAAAATTTAACTCTGATTAGCTTAATGAGTCAGGAAAATTCTCTGTATATAGACCTGGGTCACTCTGACCTTCTCTTTCTGTACCTTGTGCACATTGCCTCTACTCCCAGAATCCTACGCAGCTGAAACAAACTCATCCATTGCTCAGTAGAGCTGGGGCTTCAGAGAAAGAGAGAGAGAAGTAAACACAAAGCCTGCCTCTGAGTTTTCCTAGACACGATTTAGCATCCACAGCCAAGCAAACAGTACTCAATCTGCTGTGTCTTTGCTTTGAAAAGCCAAAGCTATGCTGCCTCCCAAAGCTAGAGGAACCTGCTTTGCTTACTTGTTCAGTACTGATCTCCAGCAGGAAGCAGTGTGGAGTCAAAGCAAGGCCTCATCCAGCTGTTAAGAAAATCTGATGGACTAAAAGACTCACCAAGACAGAAACAGAAAAAAATACCAATGTGTAAGCTTCTTTCCAAACAAACAGAAGTCCGGGTGGCAAAAATAAGGAATGAGAAAAGAAGCTGCTTTTTCCTAAGGACCCCAGAGCTCAGTCCCTCATGGCTCCAACCTTTAGCTCCTTGTCTTAGTACCTGGCAACTGTGGTTTAGAGAGATAAACTCAGGTTCTACCCAGAGAGAACCTGGTAGGGTAGCAGTGAACGCGCTCAATGATGTTCTCACAGCCAAACCAAATTGAATTGTTTCTACTGTTTCTGTCCAATTGTGGCAGGCTCATTTCCATTGATGCCAAAGATAACACCTTTTGTTTCAGCACCATTTCTTCAGCTCTCAGGAAACGAGTCATGTATGGGAGTTAGGGTATGCTAATTCTCCCCCGAAAAACCCAATACAACAGATTATGTGAAAGAATTGCACATTGTATGTTATTTCAATAACCATGAAGATTATAATGGAACACTTAGATTCTAATGATGAAGCATACGCCATAAGATTTTTAACAGGGACCATCCTTCCCTTCCACTTCCATAACTATGAGGTGTCTACCTCAAATGCAAGACAGTACCCCAGACCCATTCTTCCTGCTGGTCTTCTATCAGCTATCCTCCCCACTGTATAACCAGGCACCTTGGGGTGTCCAACCTTGAACTCCAGGTAGAGGTGCCCACAATCATTCCATTACCCCACTTATCATGATGTCCTGGAACCATATAGTGTCCTACCCATCTGGCCGAAGTTTAAAAACCTCATCTAGAACCTATACCCTCCACCTTCATCCGAGGGCAACACCTTTCACCCACACAAAGCACTATCCACTCCCACTGTGACATCAACTTCTGCTATCCAAGGACTATGTGTAGAACAATGGCTTCTACAAACCTCTGAATATCATCAGGACCTTCTAAACCTAGAGAAGGTTTACTCCTGAGCTCAGATGTTATACTTATCCTAAACCAAGTGCCCTGATACCTCATTCCCACACCCACACACGGAGGCCCCAAAACTGAACGCCAAGCACCATTTAACTGTTCACACTCCGACTAATAACAAACAAGGGTCCAATCAGCCACAAAAGGTGACACCATATATCTCTATCACAAAACACTACCGATGACTAACTCCAGATCTTTAAGTCCCATCATAAAAAAATGTAAACAACATAAACAGGACAATGTATCTCCTGAAGAAACTAACATACACAACCCTGTAATGTCCTCTGATAATAGCAACTTAGTTAATACACAGATCAAGGATTTTTTTCTTTTTTCTCCCCGCCCCCACATCAAGAATTTCAAAACAACAGTTATATTACATATGCTTAAGATAGATAGAAGGGCTGGAGAGATGGTTCAGTGGTTAGAGCACTGACTACTCTTCCAGAGGTCCTGAGTTCAATTCCCAGCAACCACATGGTGGCTCACAACCATACATAATGGGCTCCGATGCCCTCTTCTGGTGTGTACACATATGCATAAAATAAAAGCTGAGGAGGAGGGCGACTCCATAGGAAGACTAGCAGTCTCAACAAACCTAGACACCCTGAGATCTCTCAGACATTGAGCCACCAACCAGGCAATATACATGAGCTGGTCCAAGGCCTCCAACACACATACAGCAAAGAACTGCTTGGTCTGGTCTCAGTGGAAGAAGACACCCTAATCTTCGAGAGACCTAAGGCCACAAGGTGTAGAAAGATCTGGTGGTGGGAGGACATCCTCTTGAAGATGGGGGAAGGAAGAATGGTATGAGGAACTGTGGGAGAGAAGACTGGGAGTAGAGCAATAACTGGACTGTAAAAAAAATAAAAATAAAAATAATTTTTTAAAACAAAAATAAATAAGTAAATGTAAAAAAAAATGAGCAGAAAAAAATCTAAAAGATAGGAATAGAGAGGTCACTTGGTGGTTAAGAGTATCTATTGCTCTTGCAGAGAACCCGGGTTCAGTTCCCAGCACCCACATAACAGCTAATAAACATCTATAATTCCAGTTTCAGGAAACTCAGCACTCTCTTCTACCCTTCAAGGGCACCAGTAACACATGCAGTGGGAAACATGCATCCAGGCAAAACACTCATACACATAAGATGACATAAGATGAAGATAAGTATGTTTTAAAAACAATGAATATATTTAAAGACTTAAAGAACATATGAACAAGTCCATGAATGAGGGCTATTAAATCACAAAAGAGTTGAATTAAATAATAAAAACAATTCAAATATAAGAATACAAAAATGGAATGGAATCCCATAAAGAGATAGAATATTTGAAGAAAACCAAAAACTTTCTTAAAATAAATCCAAAATTAAAATATCAGATATTCAAACAAAAAACATGGAGGGAACTTTTCCTGATAGGTTAGACCAAGTGGAAGAGAGAATACTAAGTCTCAAAGACAAGGTAGAGGAAATGGAACACTCAGTTAAAGAAAATGTTAGCTATAATACAATCCATGAACAAAACATCTGTGAAATCCAGGGCATTATAAAAAAGACCAAATCTACAAATAGGTACATAAGAAAAAAAAAAACAGGTTAAAGACCCATGCAGTTTCAACAAAATCATAGAAGAAAATACTCAAAATCTAAGAACAGAGTTGGCTATTAAAGTACAATAGGTATATAGACACTTACTAGACAGGGTTACAAAATAAACTCCCTGTGTCACATAATAATGAAAAACTGAATGACTACATCAAATAAAGGATACTGAAAGCTGCAAGAAAGATCAAATCACATATAAAGGCAACCCCATTAGGATAACACCAAACTTTTAAATGGAAACTTTGATGGCCAGAAAAACCTGGACCTCTAAAGTCCACATATATCTGCCAAACTATTATACCCAGCAAAACTATCAGTTATACTCAAAGGAGAATGACATTTTTTTATCATAAAAATAGATTTAAGAAATTTATGTCCACAAAGCCAGCCTTACAAAGGAATATTTCAGTCTGAAGAGAACATTACATATAACCAAAGAAAAAGAGGGATTGTCAATGTCTATTGCTTTCTGGAGAACTGGTCCTTGATAAGTATATTTCTTCTGTTCATGAAGTAAAACTATTATTACTGAAGTTTCCAATCAGATGATGTAACGTTAGCTATATTAGCATTATCACATAAGAAAGGTTGACTCTAAGAGCTCGTCTAGTGTCAGAGTGCTAAAACTACAAAGTAGATGCTCAAGAGGCTGCCATCCCAGGGGGAAAAACTTGTCAAGGACTTCCAGGACAGGTATCCTCATCCAGGAATGGCTCCCTCCAAGGTACAATCTCTTGGAGCTCCATCTCTCTATATCCATGGCCATTGAGGTACTCATGTAATAGTTGCAAAAAAACTCCCACACTGATGCTTTATATATTGACTCTACATTTACACTAGTTGTCTTGGAAAAGTCAAGTCTAATTATATCATTCTATTGCTAAAACTTATTAAATAACTTAATATCACTTGATAGGAAAGAATAACTTTATACCCAGAAATGGTAAAAAAAATCTAAACTCCTCAGTTGAGAACTTTACTAATCCACACAGTCTAAATCTTTTTGACAGTCAGTTGTTTTTTCCTATCCCAGCATTCCCTAGGTTCTCCAAAGTAGCTCCCATCCTCAAACAAATACTGTGCTTCTGTGAAAACTCCAGTATCCTCACCAAAAATAGAACTTTCCACTATCTTCATGCTGAATACTTTTTAAAAACCAATTTGCCCCAAATCCTTGGTCACAGAGAGTTATCTGTGTTCATCTATCAAGTGGTGTAAGACAGTCATCTTCACACAATGAATGAGTCATTCTGATTGTCTGATATTTTCCAGCACTGAACCAGACATTGAAATACTCTAGCACATGGGAAAATGAGAAACACAGTTCTGGAGCTCATGGTCTCTAGTTAGAGAATGAAAATATCAGTAAGTATCCTTTAGGGATTATAGGGCTGCAGATGTAGTTCAGAGATAGAATGCTTGGTTAGTATTACAAGACCCTGTTCAATCCTGAACCTGCTTTCAATAATAAAATTACTACAATGGAGAGACACATGGGCTATGAGATAAATAACAGGTGAGTTAAGTTAGGAAGATAATGGAAGATCATTTGCAATCTGATGGAAAATTAGGTAGAGGGGACAGGAGTCATATTTAATCACAGGTCTTCCTACCCATTATAATTTTAGATATATCTATATTACTAATTGCTATATTGTAGCAGTCTAAGGACAATGGCAGTATGAGCATTACAAAGCAGAAATTTTTAGAGCAATTTGACAGTTAAAGTTTATAGATCTTGAATCTTACATAAGGCAAGGCTATATTTTATGTCTCTTTTATTTCTTTTATTTTTAGTATTTCATTTTTATTATACTAATAAAAGTATTACTCCATAGTTGATCAGAACTTTAACAAACAACTGGTCTTTCTTCTGAGTAGGTGGTCTGTCCTACTCAGAGAAGAATGCTTTAAAAGGATATGTTGTTGAAAAATAGTCATACAAAGCAAGACAAAAGTGGAAATTATGTGACGCATGTGCCAGGGATCTGAGGGCAGCAACAGCTAATTCACAATGGCTAAGGTATGATTGGTGTTAGTACTTGCCAGGGGAAATGAGGAATGGAACCAGAGGGAAAGACAGTGTAGTATCCTTCTCTATAGGGGCTCCAAGTGATGACTGATTGGAAAGGATGAGCCCATTAGAGAAATAATGAAGCAGAGCTGAACAGTTTAGGTGTTGAGTGGAAGAAGTGATTCTAAGAAGCTAGGATGCTAAATAGTTTCACCAGGTTGAATGCAAATCTAAGAACAGATTGAATGGGAAATGTCATCTAGATAGGCTGGGATGTAGCTCAGCTGACAGAGTACTGGCCTAAAATGCAGAAATCCTGAGTTTGATCTCTGAATACTACATAAACCAGGTATGGTGGTACATGACTCTAACCCCAAGCATTTGGTGGGTGAAGATAGGTAGACCAAATGTTCAAGACCGTTCTCAGGATATATAGACAGTTCAGGGCTATCCTGAGTTACATGAAATCTTGTCTCAAAAAATCTATCTGAATATAATGTTTCAGAGGACATCACTAACTCTAGGAAAAGCAATATGATGTGGAAGTGAGAGTAACCTGTAGATATTAGGGAATGAAGAAGTTAAAGAACAGAAGCAGGAGCTAGGGAACTGGAGACAGACGTGGCACAAGCATGTTGTAGTTGTAGCCATCACAGTTTCATTTTCATAAAACTTGATTCCTGTTGACTATAGAAGAAAGAGAAAACATAATAATTCACTTTTCTTTTTCAAGAAAGTGAATGAGTTTGGTTTAAGAAAGAAAGGTCAACTTAACCCCCAGACATGGTATTGTTGAAACAGCCTGTAGACTCTAATCTGACTGCTCAGGAACTAACAAATAGAAAATTGGATGTGCCTTAGAAGGGGGAACAAAATACCCATGGAAGGAGCTGCAGAGACAAATTATGGAGCAGAGACTGAAGGAAGGACAATCCAGAGACTGCTCCACCGAGGAATACTTCCCATATTCAATCATCAAACCCAGACATTATTGTGGATGACAGCAAGTGCTGGCTGACAGGAGCCTGATATAGCTGTCTCCTGAGAGGCTCTGACAGTACCTGACTAATACAGCCATCCATTGGACTGAGTACAGGGTCCCCAATGAAGGAGCTAGAGAAAGGACCCAAGGAGCTGAAGGGTTTGGAGCCCCTTAGGATGAACAACAATATGAACTAACTAGTACCCTCAGAACTTCCAGGGACTAAACCACCAACCAAGTAGTACACATGGTGGGACTGATGGCTCCAGCTGTATATGTATAACAGAGGATAGCTAAGTCGGTCATCAATGGGAGGAGAGGCCCTTGGCCCTGTGAAGGTTCTATGCCCCCAGTGTAGGGGAATACCACGGCTAGGAAACAGGAGAGGGTGGGGTGGTGAGCAGGGTGATGGGGGAGGGAACAGGGTTTTTTGGTTATTTTTATTTTTATTTTTTTATTTTTTTCAGAGGGGAAACTGAGAAAGGAAATATCATGACATGTAAATAAAGAAAATATCTAATAAAAATAAAAATTAAAAAAAAAAAGAAAATTGGATGTGAAGAAGGTGGCTGTGTCAGAAGAGTGAGATTAGTGCGGACGGCAGTATCTGTGGGAAAGGATGCTATAGTGAGCCAAGAAGAGTACCATGGCCGTAAGGGCACTGCAGACATCAACGTTTGAGTAAACTCCGCAATCCCCATATCTTTCCAGTTATCTTTTTCTTAAGCATTTTCAATTTATTCTTCAAGGTTGACTCTAGAAGACCATCTGTCACTTTTTCCTTCTTGAGACACAGAAGAAGCCTTTGAACTCTGGGTGTTTCCCCACTGTAAGATATGTACATCCTCTCATTTGCTTCTATTCTTCTACTTCCCAGAGCCACACCACACCTTGCTAATTTGTTTGCTGATTGCTGGATCCTGTGCAGAAGATGTGCTACTTCTCCCCCAAGTCATTGGCCCTGCAGCAGCTTGCACAAATCAACTTTTCTCAAGGACGGGTATGAGGCAGAGAATGAGCCAGAGTAGGCCCAGGTTCAAGTTGAGTTTGTCCCCAACACTCAGCTAAATTAGATGTAGCATGGACTATATTTCCAGCACTTGGCTCCTAGCCAGCAATACTGATTTTGAAGTTTCAGGGAGACTCCCAAAATGGAGGGCTTGACCTACCAGGTGCTCAACTAATGATGCCTGATCTCTCACACCCTGCTCACCTCAGACAATCCCCTTGCCCACAAGTCTTATCATTAACAGCTCTCCTCGTCATGCTGTATATATGCATACCCAAGCCTCCTTGGTATACTGTAGAATCCAAGTCTTTAAGGACCCTTTTCTTCCTCTCTTAAATATCAACCCAAAGAATCATTAGATAGACCTTTAAGAATAATGACATTTGCCTTTTGAGCTAGGATCATAGACTGGCAGCCCACAGACAGAATCCAGCTGGCAGATATAATCTTATTTGGCCCACATAATTTTCAAAAGATAAGAACACTTCATTTAAAAATCTTTCTAGCTTCTTTTTATAAAAACTCAGACCATCTGACAATTCTCACTGGTAATTTTCTTCATGGTGAAGACTGACAGTATTTGCTCTATGGCTATCCCTTTTAGATGGCTCAACAGTACCTTCCTGATTCCAACCTGTATTAGACTGAGCAGCCCCCACTAGGGTGTGGGGGCTTCTAGTCACTGTCCCTGGCTTTAGAATAACTGTGAAAAATTGAACTAATAATTTTTTACATCTCACTACTTAGCAAGTCATTTTTAGGGGTTGTAGATCTCTCTTTTCCTGTTTCCTCAAATGTGGATTTTCTGTTTATTTTGTATTTCAATTTTTTGAGTCACCTTTTCCATTTCGGCCATTTTTATTAGTATGTTTAAAGGATGAGGGACACCATAAAAACACTTTTATTTCATCATAAAAACTTGAAGCCTTTTTTACCTGAATCTTTAAATTTTCAAAGATGGAAAGTTATGAAAATAGCTTCTAATATGATTAGATATATGAAATGATGAAACCATTGGTAGAATGCACTAAGTCTTAAAACAATATTATTATATTATCACATTCAAAAAATTAGCAGTGACCAATGCATTAGCAGAAGAAATCAAGCTACTCACCAGAAAGGTTTTTAACAAACCCATTTTGTTCTGTGTCTCATTTCTTTAAAAGAAATATTCATGGTGTTCTGGATATGCAAGGAAAATATAAAGATTTCTTTCAGAAAACATTTAAGTACAGTTTCCCAGATGAAGGAATTTACAGAGAATACACATAGCTGTGGGGCAATTCAATAGAGACTTCAAAATGTATTAGGATGACCCAAGAATTTATATGCTATACATGTTAATTCGAGTAGCACCTTAGTCACTGTCTATTGTATTCACTTCTGACACTCAACATCATTGGAAGACTTCATGACTCATCATAATCCTGGTGCTTAAGAAGCAGTCTGTCTAATAATGGAGAAATATTGTCTCCTCGAGGATGTAGATTATAACTTCTTCACTGTTACATAACCAGAGGACTGGTAAAATAACTGAATTGATAGATGACAAAAGCAAAACTTAAGACAGTGGTCCAGGCAAATTCCCACAGCTCCTGAAATCAAGTTAAACCCTCTTTAATATCTATTTAGTTTACTAATATGAAAATCCTGAAAATAGAAAGTAATTATAGGACCATAGATATCATGAGCCAATTTATTATGTCAATTTTTTTAAAAATGTTTATTTTGTTTTATGCTTCATTTACACACACACTACAAGGAATAGAGTTTAAAGTTTTTTTATAGCAAATAGATTCTAAAGATTGCCCTCTGACTTCATTAACTTTCATTAAATTCAATGGAAATTATCTAATCAACATAATATAGTCATTCAGTTTTAGTATATTTATTATTATAATCGTATGCAATTATAGTTATCTACTTTATAGAAGCAATATTTATACCTAACAAAATGGCATATACAGCTATTATTCAGTATTCCACATGGTTCTGTCAATTCCTTGAACTAACATTCATAATATAGCTATAATAATACCGCTAAAGTTAAATGTATATAATTTCTTTATTCTTCCAAGAAGTCAAATTGCTATTGAGTTCAAATTTTCTTTCTCAGATTCCAACAAATAAGGCAATTAATGACCAGTGTTGCTAATTGAGTAAATGACTTCTGAATGACTCCAGGGCCAAATGAATCTCTGCAAGACTTGGTGTTATAAATTCTCCCTTTGACCAAAACTTACTATTGCATTTAAAACTGAAAGTTATAGTTTATTAGTTCATGCTTGGATCATGGAGGTGGAGAACACCAACTAAATAATTTTTAATGAGTTATCTCAATGAAGTAAAAATATGTTGCCTACCTCAGTACATATAGAAGGTTCTGCTAACGAGGAAGCCACTCAGACCCTCCAGGATTACCAAAATAAGAAACAAATGGGTACTCCAACTACTTTGGGTCAATATTCACCCCCATATGGCATAGATTAAAGAATCATGGCATTGGCAATGGGGTCGATTATAGTTTCATACTCAACTAGAAGACCCAGGTCTCTCTGGTTCATGATTGAAGGATGAGTCCCCTGGAAGAATATTTTTAGCCTATTCATTTCTTGCTGTGAACAAAAGAGCTCAAGAAAGAGGCTTACTGGCTAGTGAATATTTAAAAAGAGGCTGTTTGCCATTGTTTGGAATTTTAGCACTGGGATAAATTAGATCCAAAGCCATATTATCTGCCCTCAGTTCCAGTGGAAAAAGAAAAAGGTATGTACATTGGAGGAGTCAGAATGAAGCCCACCCTGATTCATTCATTGCCACTCAATGAAGCTACGTCATAGTCAGAAAACCAAGCTGGGAACTACAAAGAGAATGACATCATCACAAGAATGGGCACTGGGGAAATCTGTGCCCCTAGTTTATAAAACACCAGGACACCAGAGTCTTACAGACTTAAGGTATCTTCTAGGCTATACATCATCTAAGTTAGTGGTATTGGTAGTTTCAGTAATTCATGCTCATATTTCTAATCTAGACATTCTATTTTAGTTCACTTCATTTTGTTTCAAAAAAGACAAGTCCTTTAGTCCCAGCTCCAAACATAATATATATTACAAATCCTGAACTTGGCCCACCAACCACTTTTTATGCAAGTCTTCTCAGAGCAAACTAAACCTTAGAACTTTTTATTGAATAGCTTCAGTTCAAAAGAGAAACATCCTTGCATGAGGAGAGAAAATGACAAAGTACACATGAATGGAGTGCTTCATGTGTGAGATACAAACCATATCAGGACACAGATGTGCTACAGAGAAGCAGAGACTAGATTATCTGCATCTGTGATAATCCATCACTCTGAAAATAGAAACAGTTCATTGGCATGTAGAGAGGAAAGGACTTCAATACAGACAGGCTTTTACTAGGTTTCTGTTCAAAACCTTCAAAAGCACCAACATCCTCCACAGTTAAATTTGTCTTTGATGGTCTTTATGAACCTGGTACCTCCCAACCATCCAATCCATCAGCTTATGCTCCTGAAGAGAGACTTCATTTTTGAATTAGGGGAGACTGACTACCTATCTACTATCAATTCTCCAAAACCATTACTTCATTCCATAACTTTAACAAAAGAAATATAAGGTTTCATCTCAAATATTTTTTTTGAAGCAGGGTTTTTCTGTGCAGCCCTGGTTGTCCTGGAACTCACTCTGTAGACCAGGCTGGCCTCAAACTCAGGTATTCTCCTGCCTCTGGCTCCCAAGTGCTGGGGTTAAAGGCGTGCGCCACCACTGCCGGCTCATCTCAAATCTTTTATATCACTTAATTTTTTACTTACCAGGCTCGAGAGATGGTTCAGCAGTTAAGAGCACTGGCTTCTCTTTCTGACATCCTGAGTTCAATTTCCAGCAACCACATGGTGGCTCACAATCATCTGAAATTGGATCTGATGTCCTCTCTTCTGGTGTATCTGAAGACAGAGACAATGTACTCACATATATAAAAAATAAATCTTTAAAAAAGTAGTCTTTCTTAGAATGATATCTGCAGCCTTGACTGCTTCAGTAATGGAAACCTTTCCCAGGTCACTCTTACATCATTGGTTCCGCTTCCCACATCCCCATAACTCAAATGAATAGAATCCTTAAGTATTCTACTTAAACACTTTTAAACAGTGACAACATAATAAGAGACACTTGTTAAGTTGTTTATAAAATGTTCTGGAAATTGACTATCTAGGTCTCTGACTGTTCCTGTGTGAGTCAAACCGTATGATTTAAAAGATAAATAAACTTTCAGGGAAATGTTTTTGACAAACTATTAGCTCAATGATCTTTCACTGCACTGTAAGATGAAGCAGTACAAAAAACAAACAGAATCTATCCATTATGGACTATGTTCACAACAGCTATCGCCCTTCCCACAGTGGTTGTCCCATTCCTTCACTTTCATAGAAGTTGCATTTAAACCCATCCACTTGCTATAGTATAAGTTACCACATCACACACATGTACAAGAAAGCCCGAGAAATCCCCTGAGAAAGCCTAGGAAAAACCCCTTCTGCAAATCAGAAGCCAACCAGCAGGATTCCCCAGCCAGAGGACAAGAACAGAAGAATATTCCTTCTTTTTATGTCTCAGAACCTCAGAGTCTCAATTCTCTTTCTTCTTTTACTGGCTGGTTTCAGATTTTGTCATTTGAAAACAATTGGAGATAACAAGAAGAAATCTAAAATGACCCCCATCAACCTTCCCTACCTGTGTCTTCAGCCGGTCTTGTGTAGACAGAGCTGAAAGGATTCTTTTTCTTCTTCACATAGCCTATTCAGGGCTGCAGGCTGGAGACCCTGTGGCTTGTACCTGTCCCTGCTTGATCACTTTCCTTGCAGCCAGAGAGAGGGGACGGAGAAGGGGATACTTGACCAGATCATTTTCCTCTGACTTGTGAAGTATCCGCTCTGGGAAGCCAGAGGTTCAAGGTCACATCTCTTGAGGCAACACAGGAAGAAGGCAGGGTGTCTTGTTTAGAGCAGAGATAATGTGACCGGAGGACAGAGGGTGAGCCTGAAGGTCCACTGCAGGTATTTTTCTGGGGATTGGCCTTAATGTGTGAAAATGCTTGTACTGGTTGTATTGACCCAGTTTAGAACTGAGTTTTAAAGACCTGCTTGCCCCGGAACATCTCCTTAGACAAATATCCACAATTTCTCAATGTCACAGGTAGGCTTTTGTTGGATATACTCTTCCTAGGAATTCTGTATTACAACCAATTCAGATGTGAACTGAGGCTTTTCTCATCTTGATTTTTCTTAAACCTACATTTGGATTAGTAGCAATGGGTCTCAAAGGAATAGAGTATTTTCCTAAAGATTACAGGTAATACTTAAAGAATCTACATTTTTCTGCCCTTACCTTTCTCATGTGGTGGTGGTTTGAATGAAAATGGTCACTGTAGGCTCATATATTTGAATGTTTAGTTCCCAATTGGTGGACTCTTTATGAAAGTTATAAGGTGTGGCCTTGTTGGAAGAAGTGTTACTGGTAATGGGCTTTGAGGGTTCATAGGACCAAACCAGATCCAGTTTGACTCTGCCTCCTATTCGTGGAACAAACATAAGCTCTCAGCTACTGCACCAGTACCATGCCTGCCTACCTGCCTGCCTGCTTCAACATTCCTCTATAGATAAGGGTGTGCTCAATCATGGTCATGGATTTGTATTCTGAGATTATAAACAAGCCCCCCAATTAAATTCTTTGTTTTATAAGTTGTCTTAATCATAGTATCTCTTCACAGCAACAGACTAGTATTAGAGACATATATCCAATGTGATTTTCAATTTTTTTTTTCCTGTGGCTGTAGTTTCCTGTGAGTTAGGATCTCATGTACTCTATGGTGGTCTTGAATTTACTATCTGGTTGAACTATGTGAGGTATAAACTCACTCTTTGGCTGTGACAGACCCCCTATCCTCCTGCCTCTACCTGGGAGCCACTACATGTGTGGGAGCCACTTTCACACCCAGCTTTGATCAGCTTATCATTTAAAATCATTTAAATGGCAGCTAATTTCTTCTTAGGTCAAGCCTGGAGGAAGCCCTCAAGACTAATTTAAAACTTTTATTCTGTCATTTAGCTAACATTTTCTTTATTTTTCGAGACAGGATCACATGTATTCCATGCTAGCTTTGAACTTGCTATAGAAACTTAGGATGACCTTGACAGTGTGACACCATGCTCAGTTTGTGTGCTGCCTGGGATCCAGTTAGGCTTTGAGTGTGCTGGACAAGCCCTCTACTGACATTCCCAGCCTCTCAACTAAAAATTAAAAAAAATTTTTTTTTAAGAATTTTTAAAAATTTTGTGTGTGTGTGTGTGTGTGTGTGTGTGTGTGTGTGTGTGT
>JADRCD010181802.1:0-10001 GCA_019843815.1 Montemys delectorum
TGTGTGTGTGTGTGTGTGTGTGTGTTCATTCATGCAAGTGTGTCACAGCATGCATGTGGGTTTTCCGTATCAGACTCCAGCTGTCGGGCTTGATAACAAGCGCCCTTACCTGTCCTCATTTCAAGGAGTCATTAGAAAACAAACTTAATTATGTGATTCATAGTATTAGCACAGTCATGTTTCCTGAGAAGGGCCAGAGTATCCCAGAAGAATGTTAGAGAGAGGAGGGCATGGTCACCAGATCAAGGAAGAGGAATAATCAGAAGACTATTACCAGAAAGCAACAAGTAAATTTGTACTTTAGCCTCAAGTTCCTTATGATAATTACAATGTAATTTGTAGAGATTTTAATTAAGCCTTACTGTCTTGCTCTTGTCTAGTTGTGACATTTGTGTGCATTGATGACTTTTCCATACTACTTGGATTCATTTCTCTTACTATCTTTCTTTTTATTTTTTTTTATTAAATTATGTTATTTATTTACACTCCCAAAGTTGCCTCCATTCCTGATCCCCCTTCCCCTAGTTCTTCACCCCATATTCCATACCCCCACTTCTGAGAGGGTGCTTCACACACCAGACCACCCACTCCCACCTCACCCCCACAAGCATTCCTCTGCCCTTGGGCATCAAGATTTCAAAGGATTAAATGCATTCTCTTCCACTGAGCCCATACAAGGCAGTCCTCTGCTACACATGTGCTGGGGGCCATGGATCAGCCCATGTACACTCCTAAGTTTTTGGCTTTGACTGGGAGCTCTGATGGGTCCAGATTAGTTGACACTCTTGTTCTTCCTATAGGGCTGCAATCCCCTTCAACTCCTTCAGTCCTTCCTCTAACTTTTAATGTCATTTTAGGCAACAAAATTACTTTGATGAAACTTTCATATAAAAACTTGTGGTTTCCCCCTAATAAGCAAAAATGGCTTGCCATCCTTTATAATATCAATGGAAGGAAAATAAATAAAAAAATTGAAGACTATGAGAAGCATCCTATGCCTATTTTACTATGAAATACATATTTAAAAAAATTTTATTGCACTTAAAAATTTATCACTTAATATTGTTGGTGAAAGTAAGCCATTAAGGAAGAGTCTATGAAGGTCCCCGGTGTGCTCTCTGCGTCCTGGTCAGCCATCTTGTGAAGAAGAGTTGACAAATGTTCCTCTCAGTATGACAAGAGCAGAGCAGAGCTGCTCCTTTTACTGCACTCTCTCTATAATGGACTGATGATAATCTAAATCTGAGAACCCAAATAAGATCTTCTTTCTCAAGTTGCTCCTTTCAGATTCTTTGCCACGGCCATAGAAAACCAATTCAAACCCTTTTCTTTGGTGGAGAACAGAAAGCTTGAATCTCAGCAGTAACATCAGTAGTGCATGAGACAAATTATGTAACATTGTAATATTCATGAAATAATTACCAACTTTAGGAACTAGTTAGATAATTCTGACGGAGTAAAGACAATGAATACCAAATAGTAAGTGATGTTGCTTCGCATACTCCAAAGAAGACTATAAAAGAACTGGCATATTTTAGAGCCATTGGGAATAGATTCTGCTTTGATTGGTCTAGTTAGGAAATCCAGAAAACAAAGATGGAAGTGTGTGGTAGGCAATTAGATTAGGCTATTGCAGAATCTTTAAAAGAAGTTGAAGCAATATATAGTTGTCAATATAGGTTGTCTATGACCACAGAATTAAAGTTGGATAGGAGAAGACAGAAAAAAATATTTATACAGATTCTTTATATTTTAAACACATTTAAAATGTTATCCTTTTTGAAGGCTTTAACAGTGTAAAAGGGTATTTTATTCTTACCTTTCTTATTTTATGTTCAGGACTAAAGATCAAATAAATAAAAACCTTCCATGACTTCTAAATCTACGTTGGGTTTTCATTTCATCAGATCAGAACTATACTGTGACAAAAATCAGCACATTTCAACTACTAGTCTATGCAGTATTGAAAAACCTGCTCTCCTGTGCCTTCATTTAGAACTCAACAGAACCACTCCAAACTTACTGTTATAATAGAAACAGTGAATGTCTCAGTCACAGTCCAGATGGAAACATTGCTACAGGAAATCTTGAGTTGAAATTTTTGATTACTGATGTAAGGGCATGTCTGTTTTTGTATTTAAGATGGTGGAAAATACAGTATTAACCATACTTTGGACTATTTGCTAAACAATCTTGGTTCTCTTTAGGTCCCATTATTTGGAGTATGATGGACATTTAAAAATTATTTAGCCAAAGAGAAAATGCAAATTTAAATACCCACCTGACTTAATATTGCCTTTGGGTTAATAAGAATATTCCATCTTCAAGGAACTGAGAATCCTCATATTGACAAATGGTAAGCATAAGTAATGGTAAGATTGTGAAGTAAAATCTTAGGGTTTTTTCACTGTTGACGAAATGGAGGTAAAGATTCTCTATCATTCCTTTAGCAGAAGAATGCAACATCTGCTATAAACATATAAGTAAAATCTATAGCGTAATAAAGAGAAATATTTGGAAGAAGTAGCCTCAAGGTGGTGGTGTGGGATATATACTAGTTAATTTTGTATTCCTTAACCACACCTTTGTCAAAACACTTAAATAAAAGGACATTATGTTCTTTTCTGGAATTTTTTTCTGAAAGTGATACCAACTTTGAAATTCCTTTCAGTAGAAACAGTGACCAATTTAGTCTACTTTGTCAGGAATGTTTTATTTAATATACAAAATGATAGGTTTCTATTATTGGTGAAAAGACAAGAGTGGACTCTGATATTAAAAGATGAGAAAATGGCTCTCTTCTAAGTACAGTTGGCTGAACATAAAATGTGCAATTCAAGCTTTCAGATTGAGATTCTGGATTGACAGTCCTCTTGAGTTAGTGCAGTAAGCGTCTTTTACTGTGATGTCATAGGAAGTGGCATTGATGGTTTGAGCAGGTGGTTGGACTGGAAGGCTGACTCAAAAACATAGAAGAGAAAAAGCTAGTTCTTCTTATGAGAAGTCCACTATTGCCTTACATCTTAGGTACTCAACAGGAGAAAAAATAGGACTATTCCTCACTGTGAATTCTATAAAACCTTAAATAATTCTTTAATATAGTCAGCATTAGTTCTCTTATTTCACAAAGTACAAAAAAAAATGGTATAAGCAGTTGCTTTCATGGGAAAAAATGTCAGCAGTTGTACCATATGAGAAATCCCCTTCATTTCTTTCTTCTGCTTATTATGTCTCCCTGAACATAGGCACGTATTTGTTTATTAAAAGTGGCTCAAGTGAAGAAATACTTTTTTACTGTATTTCAGAAAGTATGTTTATTTTTCTGTGCTATAGGGTCAAAGATTATACTGATACATTACATACATATACATATACATATATATTATTTTCTTCTTATATATTATATATTCTTCTTAAGTCAGTCTCTAGATGCTCACTTCTTTCTGTAATAAAGGAGACTGAGCAAAGACTTGTGCAGTATTTCATAACCATATTTATTGCCATATGGCCCTCGCCAAATTACATTGTGTTGTAAGTTGAGATTGTCTGAAGGAGTCTGGCTAACTTCCAACATGGGAATACCTTTCAGAGGCTGATGCTAATGGGAATGTGATTGTCTGATAATGTAACAGCGTTAATATTGTTTTTATTGAGTTAGCTGGACTGCTAGCTATTGTGTGCTGGAGGAAATATAGCGTATGGTACAATGATCTAATGTTGATATCCTGCCAGATATCTCTTTTGCTAAGTATGTCACAGATCTGAGAATGCCAGGCTGTATGCCTACATGCTATGGTCTGAATCAGTTTTAAGCAATGTTTGAAAAAATAGCATTGATGTGTACAAGGAGATAGGAAAGTCAGTTTATCTCATTGGAAAGCCACGATTTACTTATTTCATGGTTTCTGATCATGTGTGTGTGTTCACAGAATAAAGGAATTCTTTACCACAGTGATTTCTAGAGTGAGATGCTCACAGGTTCATCAGAATCTTCTAGAGGTTTGTCAGAAAGGCAAATGCTTACATAGCACTCAAGTCCCACTGAATAAGAAAAGGGAAGAATTCAGTACAAAATGTGATGTGTCGATAATCATAGAATATAGATGTCATGCCCATTCAAACTGGAGAGCAGGTCCTTTAGAGCCTTGTTTTCTAATAATTATTGAAACATAACAGAAACAAAATATTATAACTTTAGAGCTGTAAAAAAGTTTCCATACTTGATGCTTTCCTAAAACTTTCCAAGATCAGATCTTAAAATTCTATTATGTAAGTCAGTTAAAATACACATCACACCTGGCTGAAAATGAATAAGAATAATAAACATGAATTTCCTCAGGGAATTGGGGTAAATTTATTACAAGTAGAGAATCTGATTGAGGGCAGTCTCTCTGAACTGTATTCCAATAGTTACGACAATAACACAAAGCAAAACAGGTTTACCAGGAATTATATTTTGTAAACTTTTATGCAGCCAAAAAATAATCCTATCAAATAAAATCAGAATCGAAAAGAAATAGCTTTGAATTAAGGATAGATATCTATAGGAAATATCAAGAAATACCAAAAGTTAAGTAAATTACCCAGGAATATGAAAGCCAATATAAACTTTTTCTCTTTGTTCTTTTCTGTTTTTTTTCTTTTTCTTCCTTCTTTTCTTTATATTTTATTTATTTTATTTATTCTTTCAATCCTAAAACCTGCTGGAGCTTTCATAGGCTCATGAACTGTAGAAACTCTAAATACTCTATTGGGGCTGGACATTCCTGGGCAGGAAATAATTCTCTGTATTAAACTAAATATAGTGAATAAAATATAGGGATACCTTGCTACTATCTATGTTCCTACTGTTGCATAGCGGAGCATGTCATTCAAGAGCGTCAACAAGTACCTTCTCATTCCTTACAGTTGATATTCTCTACTTGTAGGTTTCTTTTGTAGTCAGTCTGCAGTACTTATGTGTGAGAAAGTGCAAACATTCCAATTCTTTAATCAGGGAAGGTCTGCACAGGAAGCCTGGAAGAGAAAAGAACTGAGGGGATTAACTTTTTGCCAGAAGCAGCAGTGTTAAATTTCATGATATTTAAAAAAAAAATTAAGCCGTAAGTCAGTGGCAGAAGCAGAAATTACTGCCACTCAGAGACTATAAATTTCAGAGTGTGAATGTGACTTATCATACATGAATTTTCAGAAAAAAATTAAAATATTTAAATTACCCAGCTAGGGTAGAGTTTATCCCAAAGCTAAGGGAAATTTAGTTGTAATGTATTTGTTTACTTCTCAAGCAATGTGGGTTCAAGAAGAAGGGAAGGTGTAGCTACAAAGACCAGAAAATGGAGTAAAGTAAGCCTGTTTGTGTTTGCTTTTGTGTTCTTTGAGACAGAGTCTTAGGAACCCAGGCTGGTCTTGAATATCCTATAGAGCCAAGACTGATCTTATACTCCTCATCCTTTCCCTTCACCTCCCCAGTACTGTGTTGATAATAATCACATGCCACCACTCCTGGATGGCCATTGTTTTTTTGGTCAAGAATCTCTACTCAATTTAGCCACATGTTCTCCATGAAATATCCACTTGTACTTTGAAAACATGTTCATGGCTGGCAACTATTCTGTATCTTTTTACTTATTGCTGAAATTCAAGCTCTTTCCTTGGGAATTTGTTTCCTGTAGAAACAAATATCAATGGATTTTAACAAAAACTCTGATTGAAATTATAGCCATCCCTCATTCACCATAACAAAAATCTACCAGAATTTAATATCAACAGCTAAACTTTGGTTTTATTTAATGTTTCTTTACAAGTGAAAAAAAAAACAAACAATTATGTCACAGACTCCAGATATACTGCCCCTAACAGCATGTGCAAAATGCATCAAAAACTCTCAGGGGAAAATAGGTGGATCAAATGACATTCATTATATATTTACTACAAGGAGGTTGTGGGTAGTCATGCTGGCTGAATAGAAAGCCGTGCTGTAACGTTTGCTGTAGGAAATAGAAATGCACACCCTATTTTAGAACTAAAACATTGCATTTCTCTGTAGAGATGTTTTTGCCTGTCACATCTAACACTTTCATGCCAGTGAACTTCTGAAAACACAGTAATTACACTTGGACCTTGGGAAAACATGTGGAGAGACAGACAGTTGCTGGTGTAGCAATATTTCCTGTCTTGCTTTTAGTTGAGTAAACTGATAGGTTTTGTGAAAATAGCTACAATGCCTAACGGCTTATGAGAGAGGGAAAAATCAGTGTCCTCAGGGATGAGCTCCAGCACAGCTTATCCACTCCCCAATGGTTAGCCCTGGACATGTGTACACATGTGAAATGCTAAGTGGATTAAGAAGGTTGTATACGTGTGCACATATATGTGTGTACATATGTGTAGCAATAACAAATAAGAGACGATGAATTTGGGAAGGGGTGTACAAGAAGAGTTTGACGTGGGGAGAGGACCATACATTGTCATATTGTATATACTCACTAAGAATTTAAACTCAAACTTCTTCTTTCAGAATGAAATAATGCTATGTGCTTCTGCTCTCTTCCAATGGCCTCTGAGGGGGAATACGCATAGTTTGAAGGATCTCAGTATCACAGCTACTACTTTAGATAACAACTTGACATTTTCATTCTCTCTTTGCTTTGCAATAGATGATTTACATTCTCAAAAAATATATTAAGTGTTTCAAACCTTTCTAATATTCATATAGGTCCTAAAAATAAATCTGAGTGGAGTAAAAGAAAAAAAAAGGAAGTTAAATGACGTTCCTAAATTATTCACCATTCAATGCTGCAGTCCTAATATATACTTCTCAAGGCTGGCTTGGAATTTCTGTTCAAAATTTCTGCTTAAAAGAACGTATAAATGACTCGATATACTCAAAAACCAGTAAGCTGGAAAATAAATAATTCTGGCTATCATTTTCTTGCCTTTGGTTCCAAGGTTCCCATACTATCTGAAAGGGGAAGAAGGTGTTTGTGACTAAGGCAGCTTGCCTTGGGGCTCACACTGCTTGTCACATATAATGTACCATGTTAAACATATAAATTAATTTCAGAATCTGTTGTTCAAGAGTAAGATGGAAATTTATGCAAATTATGTTTGTTCCTGTTCAATGGTTAAATTCTTCGTGGTCCTGAAATGTGATATTTCTTTTGAGATATGTATGCGAAACGGGTATGACAAGTGGTAAGACTAGAAATTCGTTCACTATGCTCAGAAGTGCCAACATCTCTGTGTAACTGATTTGAACTTTCTTATAACTTCTATGCCCAGGATTATAGATGACCTGAAAATGTGTTTTCACCTCTTCTATCCTGAGGTACTCTCACATGAGATAAGTGGGACGGCTTTAGAAAGCTCAATTTTGATTCAGAGACTCTCTTGTATATGCTAACTCCTGAGGTCTCATGTAAAGTGGAAGGAGACATTGCTTTGCTCTAAGCCTGAGACTCAGTGTGACTCTTTGGATTCCATACTCACCTTTGAACAGGTGTGTTGCTCTCCCCACTAACTGTTTATACTGATGTCATTCCCTGCAGCACTCAGAAGCCTGATAACACCTGCATTACCTCCCGCAGCCTTTTGAGTGTACCTTGATTTTGTGATTCTTATGGGTCTCAACTAAGTACAAATTTTGCTCTGCTTAGGCTTTTTATCTAAGACACCAGCCCTTCATACCCTTTACTACCATGCCTAGTTCTCACCCTCTGAGTTACTTTCAGAATCCCTGGAAGGCCACATAGTTTCTTTTTTTTCCCACTTTTAATTATCTTTTACTTAATAATAAAACAAAAAAAATATATGAATACATACACTCTATATACATATAATTATTGCAAATACTTAAAATTCTCATTAAAATGATTTTTCCTTATTTGTGAAAAAAATATGACTTATTAAATGGCATTGACACCAACTTTTCTGTACATACCCTCAATTCCAATGTTAACAATTCCTTTAAAAAGGCAAAAGACACAAAAAATTAGCATTTACCAAACGAGTCTGTACAAACCTTACCACCAGAGAGGGAAAAATAGCTTGTGGTAAATAAGTCAATTTTCTTTTAAAATAAAAAATAAAAGCCCCAAATCATTCCCATTATTGCATTTTTTTTGGGGGAAATAATCTGAGTGTTTTTAGAATAACTCCTTTGAAATAATTTGTGCCTTAACAGTGAGACCCTACCATTAAACATAGTATACATGAGAAATTCAGTCCTTCACTGTTACTTTTTTACATAGATATTAAAATATATATTACTTAAAATATATTACTGGAAAGTTATTTTTAAATTGATCTTCAATAGTTGTATCAAATGTAAAGCATTAAAAAAAATAAAATAACCAAGACTCTATGAAGCTACTGGTTCAACTTTAGGAAATGTCTACCTACTGCTTTGTTCAGTAGGTATAGTATTGAAACACATAGGAAAAGGTCCCTGCCTGTCAGTTTTGCAAAGTCTCTTTGGACTGTTGTATAAATTGAGCTGCAAACTACCCATAGCCAAGCTCAGCACTTAGCATACACTGTTGTAAAGCAACAAGAAACTTTCTTCTCCTTGTTAAATCTGGGAGCAAACAATTCTGACCCTGCTCATTGACAATGAGCTCTAAAATAAATCACAGAACAATGACTACAGGAAAGCCTTCTCATAATAAACCGTTTAACCAAGAGCTCACGAAGACTTTCTGAAGTGGAGGAAAGCAGTATAGAGAAGTCTGAATGGTAGCTAGAAGGGCCGTTCCATGTAGGACAACACACCTTCACCTGGAAGGCATTGAGGTCCACTAACTGACATCTGAGATAGGTTCTCAAATATCCACATCTCTATACCCATAGAAAGGCAGGCTTCCTCTCTCAGGAAACACTCCCCCATTTGCCAGCTCTCACACAGAACATGAGACGGCCTCCCTGCTATTATTTTTGTATATACACATGATACCACCGTTTTTGCAGTTGTCAGTTTAGGAGGTTGTGTCCCTTCCAGGCTCCCAAACCTCTCAGAGGGCTTTACTCCCAAGTTGTCTAGTTTCTTTTTGCTTGTCATCTTTTGTAGTCATATGTGATAATATGCGAAGAAAAAAGATTACCATCTTTCCTTTCTGTTGTTTTGTGCCCTCTACCCTTGGAAAGAGTTCGTACTATACTTTGGGAGGTTGCTTGTCTTTAGGAACATTTCCATTACCATATTCTTCCTAGGACACTATCTTTTATGGTTAAGTAAAATGTGTCAGTAATATTATCTTCATTTTTCATGATACTGAAAAGACAAGAATCTTTGAGTCACATTTTACAAAAACATTCAGGTAGCATCAAGTTGATGTATTTCATATGTTATATGTGAATAGTTTACAAATATAGTTGAATCATAAGTCAAAAAAATTTTATGCTTCTGAAATTTTAAAAACAACATTTACATATGCCTATACAGGATGCTTCTCTGAGACCTGTTAATGTCTTGTTTGGTTTTACTATTGTGGAAATTAAAATTGTGAATTTCTTTTCCGTATCATACAGTCTATTGCTTTTTTTTTTTGAGAAACAAGACCTGACTGACTCTGGCTTGATATTCTTTCCTTAAAATTATATATATAATACATATATACATATAATATATATAAAATACATATATACATATATATAGTTGTATATACTATTATAATTATATATACTATTATATATTGTATTATTGTTATTATTATTATTATGACTCAAGAAACAAAAAAGGAAAAAGTAGGTTATACATACTGATTTTCTCATTAAGATATGAAAAATTTCTTCTTCTTCTTCTCTGCTTCTCCTTCAATGACTTTGTGTGTCTGTAACATGGTGAGTTAAGCCTTACTTCAAAGGGTATAGGCTTCTTTGAAAGTGATACTCATAGATGTATTGTATATAATTCCCAGAGCAATTAGGTACCAGACTTCTATGAATGCTCTTGTCTCCTCCTTCCTTCCTTCCTTCCTTCCTTCCTTCCTTCCTTCCTTCCTTCC
>JADRCD010181802.1:10011-38734 GCA_019843815.1 Montemys delectorum
TCCTTCCTTCCTTCCTTCCTTCCTTCCTTCCTTCCTTCCTTCCTTCCTTCCTTCCTTCTTTCCTTCCTTCCTTTCTCCTTCCCTCCCTCCCTTCCTTCTTTCCTTTCTTCCTTCCTTTTTTTCTCCATTGGACATAGCATCTTGCATCTATGCTGTCTGTGTTTTACCTATGATCAGGGATAATATATGTCTTGGTGACCATTGTTTTCAGTGATTCTAGTCTGATGTTATTTAAGCCAATCCAGTTCCATGCTATCACACAATTTTTATGAACTAACTCATTTTTAATGTAATTTCATTTAAATGTGAGTTCTTTTAGAAGAGTGTCTCACTTCATGCATTCACGATACTTTGGTGTGCAACAGCTGACACACAGATGAAAATGACTGAGGTCAACTACCACTCACAAGACCAAGGGGCAAAAGGGACAAGGTGGATTTCAAAGTCTGGTAACTGGTAGGAGCTATGTTCGGTGGGAAAGGAACAAGTCAAAGCATTGCCCCTGGAGCAAACTGGGCAGAGGTAATATGACTCTTCATTCTTTCCCAGCCCATAAACTCCTGTTACAACTTCGTTTTAACCTGAGCAAAACAGAAATGAGAGAAAGCTCAAACCCAAGCCCTAGCACACAGCAGGAAGAACAGTATGTCCATCTCTTAAGGCTGTTGTTATAAAGTATAACAAACTCGGTGTCTTAAAACAGCAGAAATGTATTGTCTTACAGTTCTGTAGGTTAGAAGTCTGCAATCAAGTTTTTGGCAGTACTATGTTCTCTAAAGCCTAGGGGAGAGAATTCGTCTATTCTTTGTAATGCTTCACAGACATACTTACTTTCCTTACGTCCTGGCTGCACACAACCATGTGTCTGTTATTGCATCACCTCCTTTCCTTGTGTGTCTATGACTTTGTATTGTCTCTCTATATAATCCCTCCAGTTCCATTGAATCAGGAAAGTCTGAATTCATCATGACTTCGTCTTAAGCTTGATTACATCTTCAAGGAAGCTGTTCACCACATATATACAAATTTATTAGGATATGGACATACCACTTTAGGGGATACAACTCCAGCCATAAGAGACAGATAGCAGGGCATAAATGGGAGTACACACATATATGAGTATATGTGTCAAAAAGGAGTATACTCTGAGAATTTACTTACAAGGCTGAGGTTCAGCATATGCTTGTCAATGCTAAAATAAGCTAAATGATCCAGTTCTCTTCCTTCTTAAAGACAGATGTTTTTATAACTTGTTTTGTGTTTATAAAGGAAGAACTATGGAAGAAGAGCAACTTGCAGACTGTCTGAAAACCATAGACACAGCAGACAGGTTTGTTGCCTTATTGAGTGGAGTCCTCAGTGCTTCAGACCAGGCATGCTCTTTAAGGACCTCTTCACACCTAAAATATATAGTTTACTATATAAGACTGGGAACTACATTAACAATGGTAGCTGCATCTTACATGGCAAAAAATCCAGACTTTTGAAATGCATTGTGGCACTGTCACATTTTTCAAATATGTATTTAATTTTCTTTTAGCTTTAAATGTTATTTAGGTTGAATAAAATAATATTTTATAGATGCTTTTATGTCTATGTATTTTTATATGTATGTGTATGTGTGTGTGTGTGTGTGTGTGTGTGTGTGTGTGTGTGTGTGTATGTATATCTACTATAGATCTTTCATGATGTGAAAGAAAAGTCTTTGAAATTTAGCCATTGTAAGTTTTTGCATAAGCTCTAAAATTGATTTTTTTCTATTAAAAATAATTGGGAAGTTTCAGTAGCATAAGAGAGTGATAAATATTCCATTCTCAAATGATTAGGACTTTACATATTTAACTTATAATTGCTTAATCTGGAAGACAACTTCGGTAATTTAAAGTTGTGGCAAAAAAGTGCTGCAAGCCTTCAAACCTACAATCAATTTACAAAAATATGCCAGTCCTGAATTTATTGACCATCTGTCAGTCTTCACTCACTACTAGCTAGCTGTCAGTGTTTATTATGTGATGCACCCTGTAATGAGTCACTGCAAGGAACAATCCATATCTGCATCATCATGATTAATGGGGTCATTGTCTACCCAAACCACCTCTGCCATCATTCTTTCCTTCTAGGCATGGGTAAATGGCAATCCTCAAATCAAAGGGGGATTCCCAGAGCCTTCTCAAAGCACATAGTTTCTTGCGTAGTGCATTAATTCAATTGACATGTGATAAATTCAGCTAGGCTCAGTCAAACCTATTGCAACTCTTACACAAGTTAAATCAATAATACTTTTTAAGACATCCTAAAAATGTAGTGTTTGTTTTTATACACACACAGTCACACAATTATTATTTATTTATATTATTTGTGTATAGCATCAAACCTAATTAAATCCAAACTAAGAAATGAAGTGAAGTCACAGTACCTTGCATATTTAGGCTAATTATGTATTAGGAACTGCAGATAGATGTAAAGTGTACAAATGATAATATGTTCATGAGAACATTCTCTTTACTAGGAGGGACATAGATATCTGAATCAGGCCAATTAGAATCCATCAACGAGTTGTGATGTTTTGTGTACCTAATACTTTTCCTCATTTGTACCACTTTTGCATGTAAAATAGGGATAACATTTTTATCTGATATTAGTAAAACTATGTGAGGGTAGATCATACTACATTAGGTATTAGACATATGTCTTGGAACTCTGTATAGTGACAGTGAGGTATTGAGTGCAGAAACAAGAAGAAAAAAAATGGGAGAAAATTTAAAACCTGATGTTCAATGAGGTTAACATCCAGGATGATAAGAAAGGCCCACAACTTATAACTTTCAGAAAATAGCATCATCAAAGTTGACAAAAAGAATCCCTAGGATTTAGTTTGTGATAATAGTCTGTGCTTATTTAGGAAGCACCAAAGACAGAGGGCAAAACAGACAAAATAAATAGGGTCTTTTTATCTGTCCATCTTCCTATCATCTAGGTCTTAGGATCCTTGTCCTTGACATGTGTCTGTATATTTGTGCTCTTCTTAAAGTACATATGGAGTTATCATAGAGAGCTTGGAGACATTCTCAACGGTTTCCTATGGGAGACTGGAAACACCTTGAGGAGGAAATAATAATGAAAAAACCTGGAAGGATTACAAATAGCTTCACCCAGATGAAAACTACATCGTGTCAATGAAACAGCTTTACAGAGTGCATTTATCACGCCTCAAGGCACTAATCCATGTACAGTGTTAGCAATGCATGAAAAGATCCCGCCAACAGATAAGTGATGAGGATTTTCTGGACACTTCTAGTGACTCACCAGCCACTCATGAAGCAGCATGCAGAAAAGAATGGTCCCCAGTAAGGATGCCTTCTTTAACTCAAAGATGGAAAATTGGAAGGAGAGTTTCTCTAAAGAGAAAAGACTCCAGCATTTGAGTAAAATAACTGCTATGAGGTCTATCTACATGAGATCAGTGGTCTGACTCTGAAGATGCATGTTATGTTTGATAAAACTAGATATTAAATATAAGTGGATCACTTCAGTTTTGAGTATCTCCATCATTCACTTTACTAATCTGAGTACTGAGTTCATGATTTGGGTGGGTGTTTGTGATTTCATACTTCTCAAGTGTTCTAACTATTTTTAAAAAAGGGTTGAATTTCTGATTGACAGCTGTCTATCACTATTTTTCCATCAAGTAAACCTCTAAAAATGAGAAACAAAGTTAGCAGGACTCAGAATGCCTTCTCTGACACTCGGCTTGAAGTGCCTAAGTGCCTAGCAAAGAATTAGAAAGTAACACATTCTAAACAGAATGAGAGGTGAAATGGGCTGGTTAGAGCAAGGCCCACTTATTCTCAGTTATGGGTACTCAGTGTCTTCATGAATTTCTCTGATCTGAACAATATTAGCTCTGTTGACCCAGGGGTAAAGCAATGGGATATTTCTCATGTTTTCTGCAGATACTAGATCAGGAAAGCATTGTTTTATACTAGCTAAACTAACTCAAGAACAAAGTCTTTGACAGAATTTGTCTTGATATCATGAAAATTGTCAGGTAAATTGAGATCCTTATACAATCCTCTATGAAAGCACATTTTCATGAAGCCAATTCTATACTTATATGATTCTATATGAAATTCATGTAGGATTGATATATACATAATATATAATAATTTTATAATTATAGAATTGTTACAGTAATGCAGGCTTAGTGGTTTGGGAAGAAAAATAGGAAAAAAAATCATCTGATTTTTGTGTTTGTGATTTCATACTCCTCACGTGTTCTTAGTATTTTTTAAAAAAGAGTTGAATTTCTCATTGACAAATCGAGTGTTACTAACTATGGGGAAATACACATATGCTGTGGTGGTTGGAATAAATGTACTCCAGAGGCGGGAGCACTTGATTCCCAGATGGTGGCACTATTTGAGGATGCTTGGGTGATGCAGTCTTGCTGAAAGAAATATGTTATGGGGGAGGCTTGGAAATCATATTTTTTCATCCTACTTAGAGTTTGTTTGCCTGCTTCATGTTTGTGGTTGTGATAGGAGGTCTCAGCTCGCTGATCCTGCCAGCACGTCTTCGTTTAGTTGCTACGCCTTCCTGCCATGACCGACTACTATCCTTCAGTGACCATAAGCCCAAATAAACTAGGACTAAAATCAGAATATTACATATGGAGCAAGAAAAGACTAATGCAACTGGAATTTAGGTAAAGAAACTTCAAGAAATCATGTTTTCCCCCTTTCTTTTTTTCAGATAAATAATCATATGAGAAGTGGTTGTGGAATGCACCCAGGATCACAGGACTGGTTAGTATGGAGCTGAGTCTGGACACTAGATCTCCTGGCTGCTGGGTTACTTGTGTTTTTCTATTTTTTTTTTATTATCCAAATAATCTCTTCTCTAAATAAATAGGAAAATGCATCTATGGAGATTAATTAAGTTTGTTTTAATGAGAAATATTTGGAAGCTAAAATTTTAATTTATCAATAATTAATATGTAATTCAGATATCTCAATAACTTTCCACTCGGCGCATCAGAATAAAATACTTTTCTACAACAAACAAGTAACTAAATTTCTCAGTATCAGAAAATAATAAAATTTCAAATATTCTTATTCTTTACTGAGCTCTCAATTGTACTGTTCAGAAAATTTGTGTTGGGAATTAGAACAGTATCATAAAAGCAAAAAATATAGAAGAGTTGAGGAACAAAAGTATAAATTATGATTTTGAAAACTTCCCAGCATATGAAATAGCACTTTAAAAAATCTCTATATATTTTCTAAAGATGAAAACTCACTTTTATGAATTTTGTGCCACTATGCTAATAATGAATTTGTTTACAAAAATATGAAATAATTCTTTTTTGAAAGTTTCACTATAAAAATAGATCCATACATATCTTAGAAGCAAAGCAACTTTAGAACAGGAAACAGTGCCTCAAGAAATGTTAGTGAAGAAATACATCTTTTTTCATTTTTCATGTATACTCAGTAATAGTATTTCACTAGTATTGTTCTTGGTGGGTAAAGTACTCATTTTTATGATTAGAAAAATATGAGCTTTGTTGAGATTCAATGTACTTAATATTACATATGATGATGTTCAATATTGCATCTACATGTTATGCATCTATATTAAACACATTTTATATTAACTATAGAATAAGTCAGTTAAATATAAATGTACTTATAGTTACTAATGAGTACTATGATATTATTACATCTAATAACTATTGCAGGATATTACTGTGACTTTGCAATATTTTTTTTAAAATATAGTTTATTGTACAAACTTAAAATATATCATGATTGTGGAAGGTACATGCATAGTAAAATAAAGTAGAGTAAATTAATTAGTCTAGTGGAGTAAATTAACATGTGTGCCATATCAATTTTATTAATCTCCCCTTCTCTAGTAAGACCTGATAATTTACTAATATAACAAAATATATCTGATTATAACATAGTCTTACTATCGACCTCATGTTGTACTTTATATCTTTTGACTTTCTCAATCCTACTGAACTATTCTGTGTAGTCCCCCACTCCCCAAAAAGCGTGTAGATAAAGACAATAAACCAGATGTTGCCAGGAATCAGGTAAAACAGTGCAATGTATATTTTGCATAAGAATTCCTTAGTAAAACCAGTGAACAGGCAGCTATCTTAATAACTGCAAGCTTGCTTGCTTAGTTTCAACAGATCTCATCACAGGACGCTTACTATTTAAAAAACGATCATGTGTATCTATTTAGTAGTCATGCTCGGCTGACTACCTTAATCATCTTAAATTAACTAAATTAACAATCTATTTCTTCTTCATCCTCATGTCATATAGTGAGAAGGATACACTATCACTCACATTACCTTTGCCAGAAGAATGTAAACTGGATAGTCTTATGAGAAAATAGTGGACAAAGAAAAGTTGGACACTATAAAGCCACTGGCCTATACACCTCAAGTGTCATGGTTAGAATGACAAAGAATGGGGGATACAAATTTCCAGGTTAATGAAAAACAAATAAGTATGACTAGTGAATGAAATGTATGATCTTGGACTGAAATTTGGACTATAGATATTATTTTCACTCACTACAAAGAACAGTGATATTAGCTGGGCAGTTGATCAAATATTAGGAAGGCTTGCAAGTAATGCAAAGTGTTATAGCATTGTGTGTTTTGGAGGTTCATAACTCATATTAGTGTATGGGAGGATGTTTGTGTTCTTCAGTTTTCATACCAAAGAATATGAAGGTAACTGAGCATCATCTGCACTTGCAAACATTTCAGAAAATTATATTGTGAAGTATTACTTACATACATTAGAGTATGAGGGATCACAGTGAATGTGGTCATAAGATACTCAAAGATTTTTGCAAGATTTCTATTCTCAATTATTTCAAAATAAGAAATGATTTATCACATGATTGGCATCTAATAGAGTATTTTTATGATAATATATTATATTGATGGAACTAGCATCCATGAGTAATATCTGTATACCAGAAAGCATTCTGTTTTCTATTTTACAAGGCATATCAAGTGGTCTTCACATTACTCTCTGAATAGAGAATTGTTATAAAAATTTAAATGCTAAGATGCTCATGCTTAGGGAGTACCCATTAAACTGAAACATGTTGCAATCACATAGCCAGAAAACAGAAGGAATAGGATATGTACTGGGATGGTTTCATTTTATGTCCCTTGGTTTCTTTCTTTACCAGACCATGAATCGATTCTGTAGAGTTGACTGCATCCTTTAAGAGCAATAAATGGTTTTAGAAATAAATGCATAGAAAATTCTACCAAGGAGCAGTTCCACAGTCGTCAGTTGTATTTTAATCATCAAAACTGAAGATCCAGAGAAAATTCCTGGGATAAGGACTCTATTCTTGCTCCTTTTATTCCTGGTGTGTGCAAGTGTATTTACTGAAATACATATGAAGTAGGGTGTGTGTGTGTGTGTGTGTGTGTGTGTGTGTGTGTGTGTGTGTTTATGCTGTATGAACACATGAATGTGAGTGTGTGGATAAAGACAGCCAGGATGCATGTGAGGCCCAGCCTTTAAGTATCTTCCTCTATTTTTCCTCCATCTGTTTCCTTCCTTCAGACAAGGTCTCTCACTGAACTAGAAGCTAGCATTTCAGCTAAGCTGTCCAGCCAGTGAGCATTCATGATCTGTCTATTTTCTTCTCTAGGGCTGGAGACTACAGGCCTGGCCAGCCAACTTGACTTTCCACATGGGTGCTGTAAATCAGATCTCAGTTTGTGGGGTTTCAACCACTTTTGATTACTGAGATGTCTTCAGCTCCTCTCTATCATTTCAATGTCTGCTTCTGAAGGATCTAGAAGTGTGCCCAGTACAGGGCCATATTCTGAATTCATATTAAATAAATGTATCATAAGCATAAATAGAACAATGTAAACATTTATCTCAGGTTTGGGATAACAACAGTATAAGAATTAGAGCAAATAGAAAATAGATACTTTAAGATTATTTGGGGTGTATATGTCCCTTGAAGGAAAAAGTAAGAAAGACTGTCCAGCTCCATATATACATGTCCAAACCACCTTGATTGCAATCACAATCTTGCCTGCAAGGTAGCCATGACAGTCATTCTGAGTCCTACGGGATAAACACAGCTAAGGCAGTCAACATTTCAAGCAGGGCAATGATATCTGTACTGTTTTTCATCTGAAGTTGGCATATGTGTAGCCTTTGAGCAAGTCTGGTATGTTCTGGTTGACTGTGGGTTTGTTTGACTAAGAACAGAAAATCCTTTCTTTTATCATGGGATGCTATGGTTCCAGTCTTCTACCCATTGTGCCAGAGAAATATGCAGTCACATGTCTCTCTACCTTTTTCTTTCATCTTTTAGGACGTGTTGCTTTTAGTTCTTAGCTCTTATATACAAGCCTTTCCCCAAATGCTACCATGTTGTCAGTCAGAAAACTTCTGAAAGATGTATAGGTCACAACACACCTAAACTGACATAGAAAAAAAGGGGGATCTGTGTTTAAGGGAGTGTTGAGAGCAGCTACTTGGCACCTTTTCTCCATTGGAGACGTGGGGGACTTCAGGTGACCTGAACATGTATTTCAAAGGTCACTAAAGCATTGCTACCAATTGGCTGAGGATATTTGTTCATGTTCAGTTCAGGAATAAATCACAACTAGGCACAATAAACTTGTCTGAAGGAGGCTTATTGGATTTTATGCTATATCATGAGATTAGGATATGGGACACAGGTAGACTGGCCTGCTAAAGGTGAGATGAGTACTGTACACACACACATACACACACACACACACACACACACACACACACACACACACACACACACCAGGGAGGGAGGGCAGGAGAGGGAGTGGAGACAGTCATTCAGAGATTGCAAAGAATAATTCATGTGAAGTAGATCTGTGACCAAAACTCCTGAAAAAGACTGCTGTCTGTCAGAGCAGGAATTGATGTAACTTCCAGGGAATCAGGCCTACCTCTCAGCCTCCATCCTTAAGCATGTAGAAGGAAAGAACATTGTTTTGTCAATATGGTAAATGTATTCAGAAGGTAATTGCATCCAATATGTTTTGCTGTCCATATGCATTTTTTGTACATGTCTATGTTGCCTGTTAGTTTCTTATTTCTTAGACAAAAATGTGGAATGAGTAGAGACACATCATATTTATCACCTATGGAAATAAATGATAAATTCAATGCGTTGTTCAGTTCAAGTACAAATTCTGTCGATTTTTGTTATATTTGATAGAAATGTTTAAAATGAATAAATGCCAGTCACATTGGGTGTGGTTTAGAGTTAGCAGTAAGGTAACTGGCCCCAAAGGTGGTTACTTTTCATATTAGCCTTAGTGTCATCCTCTACCATAAAAAAAAGAGTAATGCAGTATGAACACTTTTTCTGTGGTTATATATATATATATATATTAATTTAAACCTCAGTGCTATGAGACAGTTTTCACAGTCTCCAGATGACAATGCAAATAGCTCAAATAAAACAGTTGGGTTTAATGAGATTATCTGCATCTATGTTTCCAATATCAAGTTAAATAAGTAAACAAATGTTTCAGCTGCAACTGAAATTAACTATTCAATTTATTTACTACCAATCTCTGATCAATATAATGTGTAGTCACCACAATACAGTGATAGGACTAGAACTCAAATACTATCATCAATACATTTCATTAGTGGGTTTAGCCCTGCAACTCAGCAGCTAGTGAATTTAAAAAGCCATAATTAATCTGTTTTCAAGATGTATGAAGTTGAGTATTTTATAAGATCTAAAGACTCCTACCATAAGTACTGTAATTCCAAGGGTGACCTCAGTGAAGTATGAGAAAATGATAGATTGTATTTTCCCTTCAGTAGACACCAAGGCACCTTTTCTCTTTAGTAGACTATTCTTCCACTTGCCCACGGATGTTATAGTACCAAGGGCATAGCTAATTATGTAGATTGGGAAATATTTGATCTTGTCTTTGACCCAGTTTCACTTTCTACTACATTCTAAGCCTATTTTCCAATTCTGCCACCTTTGTCTGATGCCCATAAATTTCCTCTTTTGCTATTCCCAGATGTGTTATTATTGTTTATAGGTCTGTGTCACCACATAGCAGAAGTTGGCCTTCAACTTTTGATCTTCTTGCCTCCAGTTTTGGAGTATTGGGATTATATGCTTGCTTCATCATACTCCTCAATGTTTTTTGTTTGTCTGCTTTCACAACTATACAAACTCAAAGACTTTAAAATCATAACCATTTCTGTTTGAATTTGAGATATCATCCCCAGTGTTGTGCAGTGGAGGACTGTCATAATGGCCATCTCCTGACTCATTTGCTGGAAATAATGGCTTCCTTTATATTTGTAAGGACTTTCCTGATTCCTACTACTTCTGTGGCTTCCATCTGGTTTCCTGGTTGGTTCTGTACCATGTGGACCTATAGGCAGAGAGCACTGTGGCTTTGTCATTATTGTACAGTTTGTTATTACATTGGGGTAACTGCCAATGTCACAGATTTGAAAGAGAATTGTATACACCCATGTTTGGAAAATGGATGTAAATATTCTACTTAGTTGGTACAAACCATTACTTTCTTTCATTTCTGTAGTTTTAATTCATTATTTCTTTCCTTTAGGAAAATTAAACAAGTATGGCTAAATAAAAATCAAATACAAATTTCCTTTTTATTAATGACTGAATGTTTCCCCTTGACATTTGCCTCTGAGAAGTTCTCATTACCAACTTTTAGCCTGAGGTCTCTAAAATCATCACATCCTTTTAGAAATTTAGGTGTCAAATCCTTCTAGATGTATATTTTAACACTCCAGCCTTGTTTGAATCATTTATTCCCTTTAGACTGTTCTCTGTCATGCTTTTAATCACTTTTCCTTGAAGAACTTAGGTCTTTTTTTTCCATTCTCTTTGACTAATAGCTCTGTATCTTAAAAAAATAAAAGTCCTTCTTCATAGAAATTCACTTCTTTTGGTTTCCTTAATGTCAAGAGGATAAATACTATCAAATGAGCTTTTCTTCTTGTAAAGCACAGGTCATTATAGTGAGGAGCTGGTGATTTGAAGGTATTGAGGTATAAAGATGATATGAAGACAGCGCCTGAGTTTTTCAACAGCAGACTTCTTTTTAGTTGAAAATTTGCATAAACTTTACACAGCAGTGATAAACTTCATATATCTACATCATAACAAACAATGATTGTATTAGGCACATATTTTTAAAAATTACTTTATTCTTTTATTCTATAGCACTAACATGAAATACAGAAAACAAGTACTCACACCATTACTCAGTTGGATTTTCTTCTTTTCATTCATTCATTCATTCATTCATTCATTCATTTACTCTCTCACTCATCCATTCACTCATTCACTTATTCAATCATAGCTCTTGGTTTCTACTATCCACTTGTCTTCATTGTCTTTTGGTGCAGTCCGTAGGGTATATTATTCAGTCATTTGCCACTTGGCTGGTCTTTCTATAGCAGTGTCCTGACTTCACTTCTTCTTCTTCTTCTTCTTCTTTTTTTCAGTTCCTGATATGTCAAGTCAGTAGATTCTTAATGTCTCCCTTAAATTTTTTATAATTGGGTTTCAAATGCAGATACTTCTTCAGAACAGTACTGTTGGTGCACTGCAGAAGAGACTCCTTGGGCTGGCATGTGTGAAAGATGGCTGAGTCCTTAAGCAGCTGGTCAGTAGCAAGTGTCGGACACAGCCTTCAAGTATGTGGATAGAAGGACAGCATGAGGGGAAATTCAAAAGAGCAAAGCAGAGTGGTGGAGCCTGGGAATCTGCTAGCCACACCCTCCCTTAACAGGAAGCCAGATCCTCATTTTGAAATTCAGAACAGCTAACTTTACTGTTGTTGAAGGCAAGTTTATTGTTTTCCTAAAGGAGGTTCAATAACTAACTATTAGTGTATAGCAAAGGACATTCTGATGTTTACTACTGTAGTTCTAAGCAAAGTAACAGAATTTTTTCATTGCTAGAGTAAAAGTTAAAAGACTATACATCCAAGTCTTTTATTGTACTGCGTGTTCGAAAAGATATTTAACTTACTGTGTTAACTGGTATTACTTTCAATTGAATAGTAAATATATAGCAAAGCAACGATATTATATAGCATTGGAGATAATATTAAAATAAAAGTTTTAGGTATGCAACTCTATGAAATAATTAGCTCCGTCATATTCACAGTGTTATAGGAGATGTATTGTACATGAGTTCAGGTACATGGATTTGGAGTGTTACAACTGAAATATATGGTTTTTATGTATGGAGCTCCAATTTAAAGATTAGTGTTTGGGATTTAAAATTTCTGAAATTTTGTTTCCTGTATTATCTTCAAAATAACACTAATTAACACGTTCAAAGCAAATGTTTATTAAGTTCCACAAATTGGAACTTAATCGTGGTAGTATCCTAAGCTATTTGTGAATCATGATGTCAAACTAGACAATGCTAAATTCCTCAATGTAGTATCTGCTTAAAGGGTTTAAAAACTGTCAATATAGTATCATAGTAATGGTGTAGAAATTAAAATTTGAGATTTGCACAAGCAGCTCGAGAGACAGCATGTACAATAAAAGAAAATTGGAGAAGTGAATAAAGGGTCTGTTGAGAGTGCCAAGCATCACTGAGACAAGGTTATTATGGGGATTCTGGCATCATTAGATGCTAAGAAAGACTCTAGATACCATGGCAGTTAAGTCTCTAGAATCAGATCTAGAAGTAAAAATGTTGACGTTCCTGAAAAAAAAAAATGTGATGCCTTTCAAGAGGCTAATTAAATGCTCACATTAACTAGGATTTGGAGAAATGAGAGACCTATGCTGTGAGTTATAAGTACAATCCAAAAAAAATGTAGAGAACTACAGCCTATATAGGAGATCCTATTTTATGCAGATCCTGCTGTATGCCTTTAGATAAGATTCTAAGAAACAGACAGTATTTCAATCTTTGGAACATAACTCAAGAGTTCCATTTCTTGGAAACTGCTCATGTTTTTCTCAAGCTGGTGATGCTAGCAGGTTGAGGATCACCTGCATTAGGAATCCCACAGAGCCATGGCATCCTGGTTCATAAATTAAATTAAGAAGGATATCCTGCCTCTATCATTTTATTACCCATAGACAATGTTGCAGAGCCCCCAAGATTTTATTTAATAAAAATACTTTCAGGTCAAATAAATAATTGGTATCATATTAAAATAACTAATCTAACTTTGGTATATAGTTGCATCCCCAAGCAATACTTTGCTGTAATAATTTAATGTCATTGATGTTTTTGAAATTTTTCTTAAAAACATAAGTATGTCAAGATATGAAGCTGAAACCTATTTATTCATATGCTATCTAAAAGTTTAATAAACATAAAATAGTCATTGGCTAGTAGTTCGTTTACAAGGTTATCAAACTCCCTTTTTGCTGTTGTTTGCCATGATACAGTGTATTATTTTTAGGGCATACTTAACAAAATTAAAATCTCCTGCATGCTATATTTTCCCACTTATTTGAATATATTAAAGGACATCTGTTGATGAAGAGCCAACTGACAAACCACTCATCATTACTTTCCAAATAGATGTGGCACTTTGATATCATTTATCCTGATCTACAGAGAGAATTTTTGTTTATAGTTAAACGTTCTGTCTTAAATTTTTAAGCAAGTATATATTATTAAATAGCTCTCCAAAATCTTATACCTTTAGGTAGTCACTAGAAAAACCAGTGACAATTTTCTTGAATGGTAATTTTGTATATAATATTATTTATTGATATTTATGAATAGGAAAAAGATTACTAGTATTTTCTGTTTTACCATTTCCATTAGAAGTGGTTTCAACTATAATGGTATGTACAGAAAATGATTGATCTGTGACTATAAGAAATACGATAAAGATTAAAGCCCTAAATTTCTATTACATTGATTTATGACTTCTGATTGTGACAATAGTGATTTTTTCCATCTTTTGGTCACTTGATCTATTCAATTTAGCTCTTAAAAAATGATCGTTGTATTCTGATGTCTTAGCAACACTTAAATAGCTTCAAATCAGTGTTTTATTCCTTAAAGGTCAAATAAAGTTTTTCCAAAGATATGAATCAACTGTTTTCTGTATTATTAAGAAGCAGATGGTAGTGCAGTAACAAAAATACAGACAGAAAATGTTTCTATGATCATACTTAAGTTTTAAAAGGAAGGTAATACAAATCTCTCTTTCTTTGAAATCTTAATTTTATTTTAAATATAGTTACATCATTTCCCTTCCTTGCCTTCTTCATAACCTCCCAAATTTTTTTCTCTAGTCTTGGTCACTCCTCCCCCTCCTATAAAAAGGATGTTCTCATTTTCTTGGTTATCACACACACACACACACACACACACACACACACACACACACACAATTATATAAATATAACCTTCAGAGTCTGTTTAGTTTTGCTTGTGTGGATTTGATTTCACAGCCAGTCACTTTGTATTGAATAATCAATTATGGGGCTAATCTCTGGGAGAGCCTAATTCCCCCTCTCTCAGTAGTCATTAGTTGCCTGTAGTTATAAGAAAACTTAACTTTTAATGAACACTGTTGAGCTATGTTTGTCTTGAGAGCATGACACATGAGATGCATAGTTTATTTTATCATGTGTGTCTATTATTTTCTTCAAAGTATCGTTTCCATGAGTTCTATTTCATTCTTCCTCTATTTTAAAACCTATGTATTTCCGTATGTATCTACCTTAGGATGAATGTTTCCTAGACAATCTACTGATATGGCCTGTGTGTGTTTATCTAAAGGCATAAGATTAGTCTTAATGTGCAGACTTGACTTTGAATAGTGTGTGTATCATCAGCAGTTGTATAATTTGGCAGTGAAGAGCCTTAGTCACTCTGGTTGTTACCTTCAAATTCCATGCTTGCATCAATATCATTTCTAATCATTATTTTTGTGTTTATGTCTTTTTTGCTTTTAAACTTTCCAAATGGTAAGCTGTGCTTCTCACCGGCATTTATGGCATGATGATGATGATGATGATGATGATGATGATGATGATGATGATGATAGATGCAGTTCTTCTACTTATGTTATTTTTATAATATTTTAATTTAACACCTGCAAATGCTATTTATACCTATGGTGTCCTATGTATTTATCTTTTATGAATACTTGTCTCTTTATCTTTACAGAAAACCTAGCTCTCTTTTGCCACTCCCTTCTCTGTAGTTTTCAGGTGTTGGTTCTTCATTGTTTCTAATTTTAAATCTTGGAGCCAGTGCAGCGCTCATGCCACTGCCTTTTCTTATGGTTATATCAACACTTTTACAAATTCTAGGAATGCCTGCCTTCTCATGGCCATGCTACTTGATCATCCCTTGCACTACCAGCAATGTTTTCTGCATGCTCAGCCTTTCTGTCCTGTTAAGCAGACACTTTAATGAGGTTCATTTCCACTATAGCCTTACTCGCTTGCCAAGTTCCACCATTACTCTGAATAACTTCATCATTCAAGTAGAAATCTATTCATCATGAGACTGCTCCTTTTCATTACTTTCTTATCTTTAACAATGTATACGTTCAACTTACTTCAGGCATATTCTACCACATTCACTTTATCACCATTCAAAATTATTCTGAAATCTCATTAATTAAAGTACCTGCTTCTACATGTCTTCTCTTTTAGACATGTTATAATTTAATGTCATTTTATACTTCTGTTTTCATTTTCCTTACTTATGGTTCTCATTGCATACACTTGAAAATATGATAAAATAAAATGTTTACAGTATCTAATAAGAAAATCAAAGTGGTTGCATTTTCATCCAAACATTAAACATTATATATGTATTTTTGAGTTATAGTGTAATATTTCAGTACAGGTATATATCATATACTGATCAAATCAGGATGAGTAGAATTTACATCTCTTTATCATTTCTTTGTGTTTGGAGCATACTAGATTTTCTCTACTAGTTATTCATAAGCTATATAACAGGCTGTTGTGAACTGTTTTTACTCCAGTGTGCACTTAGAACATGGGATATTATTATTTCTGAGTTCTGGCAATGGTCATTCAAATTCTTTGTATTGTCCGTCCTTGATAGACTTCCTACACACTAGTAATTTTATTCTACAAGAAGAGTAACTGCTTGTAGACTTTATAGATTGAAGAGAACACGTGTTGTTACACCCATAATCACTCTATATAACTTAAGGGTCTCCATACTTGACAATATTTTTAACATCCTCCAATTCCAACCAATTCTTCATTCTTGTTTCTTTATTTTCTTTCATAATCCAACATTCATGTATAGGTTTTTCAATGTTGTGTAATTCTTTATGTTTCTTATTGTCTTACATTTACTGAAAAAAATCTGCAAAAAAATAAATAAATAAACTCCATCATCCTCTTCCATGCCTCTCTGAGTACCTGGATTCTGGAGGAAGGTAGTCAACAAAACAAGTTCCTAACTCTATGTTTTCTGAATTGATAATCTCAGCTTGGTCCTCACTTGTGCCAGAGACTCATCCATGGAAGTGCCTTCAGAATTATCTATTGTTAACAAAAAGTGTGTCAGATTTCTACTATTCTCATGAAAGCTTGCAAAGAGATTTTTCTAGTTTATTAATGTAGAAGCTATAGAAAATTGTTCTACCAATCTCCTTGCATCTGTTCCCAATCGCTCATCTTTTACTCTCTGATGATAGAGAATTTCACTGAGTACCTGACACTAAACCATCCAGCTGTGCTTTTCAGTGTCTTGTCTTCTTATCAATCTTTCACTATCAGTGAGATTCTTTCTATTCCTACCCCATTCCTTACAATTTTTTATATCCCTCCTTTCTGTTTCTCTCACATATATGTATTTACATAATCACATATGTATATATACATGTGTAGTTTTATCCATATTATATATATATATATATATATATATATATATATATATATATACACACACATATACACATGTATAGTTATATATCATTAAGATAGACAAAGCCCCTCTCAAGCCTGACCTCAAAGATTTGGCACTGTGTAATAATTCCTCAATCTAGTTTCTTTTTGCAATTATGCCTCTTGGAGGAGCCATTTGCGCTTGTTTTATGCATTTATTCATTTCCTGCTCTCAGTCATTTTACCTTAACTTGTACTTCAGTAGAGAGCCCTCCCTACTCAGTAATCAGGTCTGCGTTCTATGTTCAGTGCACTTCATGTTCATTGCACTTTATCTATTAGCATTACTTAACAGCGTTGACCTTATCATTATGAAGAGTCTCTCCTTCCTTGGCCTTTTCAATAACACATTTTCCTGGATTTTCTTCTCCCTCCATTCTACATCTTTGGATTTTCTCTTCAGGATCAAGTGGTTATTGCTAGCTGTTTCTTATGCCATATTTTGAGGTTTCTAGTCTTATTTGGTACTTTTTTTAGGTAGCCTTACTCATGATGTGACCTTAGTTACCATGTATAAAATGATGATATCTGGATAATTATCAGCTCAGTTCTCTTTGAGCTTAAGATAGAAATGCTTAGTTGCTAAGTTAACACTGCTTTTTTTTTTTTTTTGACAAAATGTCTCAAGGTTATCAGATTTCAGTGTAGAAGTGCTATTATCACACTTGTCTCTACTTTAGAAAAAGATGCTTTAAATAAACAAACAAAAAGCATGGGAAAATCAAGCTTTCATTTCTACTTCATCTGCCATAACAAGTTTTATCCATTTTCCCTATCAAATAGTTCATGAATTGATTCATCTTTCTTTTCTCCATTATTACCATGATATTCTGAATTTCCCTTATCTTTGGCCTTCCATGCAGAGCTGCCAAGGAGAAGAAGACATCATATGGTTTTGTTTTACCCATTGGTTCACATTGATATTAGTAAAAAAAACTGATAAGAATATCTACAGTGGTCAGGAAGGTCCTTTGCTACTTGTAATGTCTCTGGTATCCCAGTGGGTATCTGCTTCCCTCAGTCGATCTTATGTGCCTTGGCTCTATTGGAGTAATCATACCTTAGGTATGCTTTCTTTCTCCATCATGAAATCTTCCTTCTTTCTCCCTCTCGTAGGTGAACTCATTTAGCTTTAATGTCACAGCACAATTACTTTCCTTGATTCTAATAAAAATAAGATATATGTAATATATTTTCCTGTAAAACTGGGATTATTTCCTTCAGATATTTATATCAATTAATAAATATATATCATGAGTATAACTATCTAACCAACATGACCTCTTAACTAGACTTTAAAATAATTGAGACTAAAGGCTGTGTGCTCTTTGATCATAATCTCTATCATCCCTTCAATACAATGGTTATCTAATTGTAGAAGTGCTTATAAATGCTTTGGAAATTAATCAACTAATCTTCATGGATGCTGCAAAGGACAGTCATGTAAGTTAAACAGTTTGGGAAAGAAAATTCAACTGTTGCATATAAAAGAAATTAGTAAGTTTTACTCCTAATATAAAATGGAAGAAACACTTTTCTACTTTTTCCAAAGTATTAGTGCACGTTAGGGTCAGATATACGTCATTTAGAAAAATGATGAAGTATTATTCAGAGACATTTTCAAATACCTATCTATACCCAAGCCTATATCCACAGGTAATAATATTGTATATTTTCTGGTCTGGTGAGATGAGCTGAGGCACATGTAGAATTGTACTTTGAAAATTGTCTTTATCCTTGTGATCTAACTTCACTCTCCAAGGCTGGAACTAGTGACATTTGCCAATATGTTACATAAACACTTAACATCCCAATGTTCTATAACAATCTAAGGCAAAGAAGTACAGGGATTCATTAAAGAATTAGGATGCATAGACATTTGCTATTTGCTCAGTGGTAGTCTTGAATAAAACAGGAAAATATACATGGAACTGCTGGGGATGTATTTAGTGTTCCTAAATATTTAGTATTCCTAAATATGTTGCTGATACTTGTGATCTATCCATAAAGACAAACATGAAAGTTGAAGTATGTCTGAGCTGATAAGAGAGAACATCCACAGATGGTCTTATAGACATACATTTACATTTTAAGTTTGTATAAATCATTGGCCAATAATCTTGTGTTATAGATACATTAGTTTGCTGTACTCTGATGACTTTTATTTACAGTCCAAAGTTCTAGAACCCAGAACACTGTAAATTGCACTTGAAAGGAGATGTTATCAATAGAGGAAAAGATGGGACAATTTACATATAAATGTACTTCCACATTAGCAAATATCTATTCAATTCTGATCCTTAATCTAAAATATACACAGTCTATATATAGGATGACATGTAGCTTTGCCCACAATTCTCCAGAGGTTAGAACTGGGAGAACATAGCATAAATTTACTATTGGTTTTAAGGAATTAATAATCATCTGCTTTGCTTCAGAAATTGTATATGGAAAAAACATCAGTAAATCTAGGTAATAAAAACAGCATTTTTTTTCAGAAAAAGAATTATGAATTATATCAATTTTGACATGTAGGGAGGAACCCTAGTGACAAAAGGTGCCTAGAAAATCTTGGTATTTCAGAGGTGACATTAATAAATTTTTGCCTACCGTTAGCAAGAAGAGATGTGGGTCTATACTTTGTTGATTACTGTGAAGAAAGAAGGAATTTAGAGCTATATTTTAAAGGTTTAAAATCGCAGAAGGATTAGTTGTAAAATGCTAGAATAGAGGATGTATCAAAGATAACTGCATATTTCTTTTTGTGGCTTGGAATTGATTGGAAATGACATCTAGAATATCGGCATAGGACAAAGATCAAGGAAAGGAAGACAATATATTCATTTTTTTTTTTTTTTTGGTTTTTTGAGACAGGGTTTCTCTGTGTAGCTCTGGCTGTCCTGGAACTCACTCTGTAGACCAGGCTGGCCTCGAACTCAAGAAATCCACCTGCCTCTGCCTCCCAAGTGCTGGGATTAAAGGCGTGCATCACCACCGCCCAGCTATATTCAAATTTTTGATGCATCTATCAGCCTTATTAAAGTATAATTTGCATTCAACAAAATTAATCTTTTCAAAGGCTTGGTTTTATGAGCCTTGACAAATATCTGTAGTTCTATATCTACCATCCAAATGAAGATATAAATTTGTCAGTTTTCCTCTGTTATTAAATATCATTTTCCTTTAAAATTTCTTTGCCTACTTATAGAACATGGAAAATACTATTTTCTGTTCTTAAACTTTTATCCTTTGAAGAGGTAAAAGAAAGTACATTAAAATGGGGCATAGAGCTAAACAAAGAATTCTCTACTGATGAATACCAAATGGCTGAGAAACACCTAAAGAAATGTTCAACATCCTTAGTCATCAGGGAAATGCAAATCAAAACAACTCTGAGATTCCACCTCACACCAGTCAGATTGGCTAGGATAAAAGACTCAGGTGACAGCAGATGCTAGAGAGGCTGTGGAGAAATAGGAACATTCCTTCATTGATGGTGGGATTGCAAACTGGTACAACCACTCTGGAAATCAGTGTGGCGGTTCCTCCGGAAATTGGACATAGTTCTACCAGAGGACCCAGCCATACCACTCCTGGGCATATACCCACAAGATGCTCTATAATGTAATAAGGACACATGCTCCACCATGTTCATAGCAGCCTTATTTATAATAGCCAGAAACTGGAAACAACCCAGATGTCCCTCAACAGAGGAATGGATACAGAAAGTGTGGTACATCTACACAATGGAGTATTACTCAGCTATTAAAAACAATGAATTTAAGAAATTCTTAGGGAAATGGATGGATCTGGAGAGTATCATCCTGAGTGAGGTAACCCAATCACAAAAGATCATACATGGTATGCATTCTCTGATAAGTGGTTATTAGCCCAGAAGTTTGGAATACAGGAAGAATGACCCACAAACCACAAGAAACTTAAGAAGAAGGAAGACCAAAAGGTAGACATTTCATTCTTTCTTAAAAAGGGGAATCAGACACCCACAGAAGGAGTGGCAGAGATTAACTATGGAGCAGAGACTGAAGGAAGGACAAGCATATAGCTATCTCCTAAGAGGCTCTGACAATACCTGACTAATACAGATGTAGAGGCTCACAACCATTCATTGAACTGAGTACACTGTCCCCAGTGAAGGAGTTAGAGGAAGGTTCTATGGAGCTGAAGGGTTTGCAGCCCCTTAGGACGAACAACAATTACTAACTAGTACCCTCAGAGCTCCCAGGTACCCAACCACCAATCAAGGTCTATACAGGGTGGGATTGAGTGTACTGGCAGCATGTGTATAGTAGAGGATCGCAAATTCGATCATCAATAGGAGGAAAGAACCTTGGCCTTGTGAAGGTTTTGTGCCCCAGTGTAGGGGAATGCCAGGGCCAATAAGTGGCAGAGGGTGGGGTGACGGGCATGGGGAAGGGGGAGGCAAAAGGGGTTTGTTCTTGTTGTTTTTGTTTGTTTGTTTGTTTGTTTGTTTTGGAGGGGAACCTGGGAAAGGGAAAATTTACATGTAAATAAAGAATATATCTAATAAAAAAAAAAGAAAGTACATTCCATGTAAATATAATGAAAATATGCAGCTGCTTTCATCTGGTAGCTTCCACTTACTATAAATTTGGGAATCATCTATATTGTTGGCTGTGATTGTTTGTGCCTCTTTTAGGATGTCATAATAGAATTACATGAAAACTTATTTATTCACAGTTCATGAGTATGTCTGTGTTTTCCATTTTGTAGTTATGGCAAAGAAAGATATAAGGAGTTATGAATAGAGCTAAATGTAGAGATGAAATCTTGCCTGATTGAAACCTGAAGAGCTTGAAGCTTCTAGGAAGTAAGCAGAACCTACAAAGTATGTGGAGAGTGGGATGAGTCAAGGGCCAAAAGTAAAATCCTTAGAAAATCAGCTTCTAAGAGGTAGCCAAGGGAGAGGAAGCCCTGAAGGAAATTGACAAAGAATGACAGAGAGATGTAGTGTGCACTATACAAAGTGTTGAATCACAGAAACCTGAGGAACAGACTTAAAAGAAAGTGATGTAATGAATGACTCATGAAGCAAAAGCCGAATAAAAGTTAACAATGGTGAACTAAATTAGGTAGTTCCATCATATTAAAGGAATGAACTTGAATAATTTAGCACAGGGCTTCAAGGTCATCTTTAAGTTTAGACAATCAAATTCAGATTAAAAATTTGGACAGTGTCATTTTGTAGTGGACAGGAGTCAATATTATTGTTGGGGCTTGCTGTTTTCCTTCTGGGACATCGGGTGATAGGAAAGTTGAGAAACTCAGTATAGGAGGGAGCTAAGATACTTATCAGGTCTCTTTAGTCTTTACTCAAGGAGTTGAGAGTTCTAGAGAACTCAGCAAGTGAGCAACAAGCAGCTGAGATGAGCTTTTAAGAGGGTGAGTTCATCCAACAATGTATGAGTGAATTTAACAATGTGCACTCGCTCAGTTGAGCCTTCACTTGAGACCAAAGTCCTGGCTCACACTCTGTACTCTTTTGAGAAATCTTGAATTTTTGGCCAACAGAAACTGAAAGGCTAAAGATGCATTTTTCTTTATATGCTGTCAAGTTTTGGATTCATTTGTATCCAGCAATAAATAACTCACATAATGTAAGTCTTGATTAGCTAAGTCTCTCTGGGAGCGTGCATTTGGCCAGGGTGGACATCTGTGCTATTAAAGTTGGTTAATGGGAGAAGCTTCCACGCCTATAGAAGGGGCTATTAAAATGCTTCCTAGCACATCACTGCATGGACAATTCAGACTCTGGGGAGCAAGCAAAGAAGTTTTTCTGGTATAGTAAGATATGAGAAAAGAGTTGAGAATCCTGATTTTTATCTAGAAATATCTGGAAAGGAAGAACTGGCCTACAGGAGCATTTAGGTAGTGGTGAAATGGAGACTAGGGCAAAATTTAGTAGATCTGTGAAACACTTTATGCCAGGGACAAACCTTCCTCTTAAGATAGAAGTACAGAATTAAAGTGTGAGACTCCTATGACAATTAGCTGGGCATCATAATGTGGACTATAAAATAGTTATTTTCTTTAATATAATATATTTTATTCTAAATTAATAAATGCTATTCATGATAATCATGAAATAAAACTTTACATTGCTATCTGGTATATTTTTATTAAAATTAGGAAAGGATTTTATTTCTTTGCACTTTTATTTACTAGTTACAGCTATGGATATATGCTCCTCATTTGTGATGACAAGATATTGCTATTAGAATTATTGGATAGTAGGGTTTCTTAAACAGTGGGAACATAGGACGTAAGGTTGGAAATGCTGTATATATTTATATTCAGGGAAAAGAGAGAAAGCCAGGTAAATACTATCAGAAGGATCTGTTAGTGCAATGGAAGCTGTGATCAGAAGCAAGGAAAATTGAGTGCCTAAAGGGAAAGAAGAAGAATTACTACTAGAAACAAGAGAAAAATCAGACCAAAGCAGCTGTAAAACTGGCCATATTTTAAAGAAGTTGAGACTTTAACTTTAAAGAAGTAGAGAGTGGTAGAAAGAATTTCTAGATAGATTCCAGAAAAACAACAGAAATTAAATTTTACAAGTGAAATGAAAGGCCAGACTCACATTATCAGTGGTTGGGTCTTAGTTGTTAATCTTGCTCTAGAGCATTCGACAGAGCCTTCCCAAGCCTATTAGTTGTAGTCAGGACTGTTCTTTTGAAGACTGAAGCAAAGCCATCTATTCAAAGTGAGTTCAAAGCTCTTAGCTATAAAGAAAAGCTGGTGGCCCAGAACAAATGAGTTCCATAGTTGATGCCTGTATTTGATTATCTGCCTGATATTGCTTTGTTCACATTATAAAATGCTTTTTAAACAAAGACTTAAAAACAAAACCATGTAAAGACATGTAAAGAGAGTAACAGAACTTAAGCAAGAAGTCATACGTGTCAATTTTCTAAATAATTAAATATATGGTGCATTTGCAGTATATGATTCCAGAACTCTTTGGTTGAAATTCAAATATTGTCACTGTCTTTGGTATTAAAGGATGAGGCATGTTTGAGCCAAATATGGGCTGATACATTTCATTTATTGATACTATTTTAAAAACTCCAAGAATTTAATTACTGTGCTGCCCCTTTACTCTCAATCTTTGATAAAGCTCTTCAAAGAGTAACTGGACTTATCATTAGGCTTACGACAAAAACTCCTCCTCCTCTATAAGGTCTACTTTCACTGTTATTTGTCACTACATGTTAATAACTTTTCAAACAGCTTTCAACCCATGTGTTGATGCCAGCAAACAACTAGTGTTTATTTATCAAGTATTGTATCTTTAGACACCCTCTCAAAATATGTCCCTAGAATTAAACTTACTATCTCTGAAATATAAAGTCTAAATACTTTATATAGTAAAACAAAAATATAAACTTCCTCTGTTTATAAATTTTATAACTCATGGGTAGTAACATCTCATGAATTGAGATATTAAAATAACTTTCAAACAGTTTCTGTGAGTGTTCAATAAATGATTATAATATAGCATTGGTATTAGTAACATTTAGTATGTAACCCAGTGAAAAATAAATTAATAAAATGTCATAGAGAATCATTGAGGGAATAGCCGTTGAAAAACCTTTATGTGGAAATAATATTAAAATGTAGTCAGAAAACTATATGAATATTTTCTGATGAATTTTATTATAAAAGTCACCTATAAAACCCTGCAACATTTTATTCCCTTTTTCAAATATTTCAAAGTCCTGGATATTTTTAGGAATCATCTAAACAGGTAAAAGTGAGCAATGTCTGCAGATATTTTTGGTGAATATTAATAGCTGCTTTGCTATTACATTTTACATGAAAAGCAAGTGACACTGGTGACATCCAAGAGTATGCCATTTGTCAATGCCTTTCTTCATAGGAAGAATAAGCTTGGCATTAATTGTCAATAGAAAATTCAGTGGTTTTTAAGAATTTATAGAGTGCCATCTATCTGCCTGTGCACTGAGCCTACTTATGCAGCCATTTCATGAATAACGACATCTGATTTCAGTTGTAGTTTACTCATTTGGCTATACAGTCAAGCATTAGTCTACATTAAGCTTTATTATCTGTTTTTAGCTGTTACATTTCCTAGGTTTAAAAATATATTCTTGGCTATTTTCCAAAACTTAATACCATTTTAAGAGCAAGGGTTCTTTCCAAAGCCAGGAAATTTATAATGAAATGAATTCTCTCTGATCTTATCAAATGATAGTGCTTCCTACTACTTAACAAAAATGATAAATATATCCTTTTCTTTGATTGATAAATAAGTAATCATATCCTAAAATAAATTTAAAGCCTATGCCTGTGAAAATTTCTTTCCAAGATTTTATGGCTGTTCATTTTGCTCTGAATAAGTAATTTGTGATCAGAAGAATTTAAATATTAACTAATTACACTATATTGCTTGATGAAATAGACTGCTACCTCCATGTGGGAAGGATAAGAAGAATATATTACAGAAGGACTTAGCAGTAGAGACAGAGAAAGGAGTCTTTTAGAAGTCATTTGGAATCTTATCATCCAATAACATATGTCTTGATGTGTGTGAGAATCAACAAAAAAATGTTTTCCACTGTGAAATGAAAGTTCTTTTTATATATTTCAAGATGCCTTTTCCATGAATGATGAGAAAGAGAAAGATGGCAATACTAATGAGTTGCATACTGATTGCCAGGGATGCTCTCACTTGGCTAACCTATCCAATCACATGGAGCTTTGTCTCCTAATCTGAACGGTCCCTAACTGAGAAAATTGTCAATAATCAGAGTAAATCAAGGTAGAAAATTGATGCGCTTTGGACACTTAAAGCAACACAGGTCACAATGCCCTTCAAGAACACACTACAAGATGGTCCACAGAATGTGCTGTCAATTTGGTTGTGGAGTGTCATTTGACCATTGTTAAAGCTTTTAAAAGATACTAACAGTAGAAAAGGCATTAAGACATTGTTTCGATATTATTATAGTCTCTGAATGAACGTTAATGTCCTCACAAATCACTGTTTTCTACATTTCTTTGTTGGTGACAAATAACATTATATACTTAGTGTGATGTTAAAAAATTGGGAGCAATTTTATTTCTTTCTTCAAATCAATATAATATTAGTCATGATTCTCTAGAGGAACAGAATGTATAGGATGAACACATACACATGCACACACACACACAAACTCACTCGCAGGGAGAGAGAGAGAGAGAGAGAGAGAGAGAGAGAGAGAGAGAGAGAGAGAGAGAGAGGATTCATTAGATCATAAGAGTGGTTTACAGGCTGTAGTCCACCAAATCTAACAATGTCTATCTCCTGATGAAAAGTCCAAGAATCCATGAGGCTGGATGTCTCACATGGTCATAGAAATCACAAAAAAATTGGCTCTAATGACAGAAAAGGAATGAACTTGCAGTGAGAATGAGAGCAAGAGACAAGCAGACAAAGAGCAAAAGCATACCCAGTATATGGGCTGACAAGAGTATATGGCTCAGATTTAGGGTGGTTCTCCAACCTCAACTTATCTGGATTTAAAGTAGGCTTTTCTACCCTAATAATCTTACAAGTATTCCCAACATTTTGTGGTTACTTAATTCCCGATGTAAACAAGTTGGCAACCAAGAACAGTTGGTCCCAAACTATAGAACCCTACATTGGATTACTTTTGTACAACACTGTTAATGTGATTCTCAGGTATAATACTGGGAAAAGATCCTAGCATAGGAATTGAGAAGAATGCAGTTCTGGGTTAAATCCTGACATTGTCCTCAGCAATTCAACTCGCTCAACCTCACTAAGTATTATCTCTGTAGGCAGGTTATAGGTAAGCTCGGCATGGAGACAGTTAATGAAGTTTCTGTGAGTGTTCAATAAATGATTATTATATAGCATTGGTCCCTTCAAAGTTAGTTAATTCAGCATATGCCTCTTTCTATTTATAATATTATCAATTTTCCACACTTGTATTTCATATATTGAGAAATTGACAAGTAAATTCAAGCACCTAGGGTCTCACTTCCAATTACTAAAATCTTAAACCTAATGTAAAATAAACAGGAATATGCACACTTATCAAGCTATTAAAATATAAATGGACTACTAACTAGCAGTTGTTCTTGGCCATGATGTGTAGGTTTAGAATGGACTTGAGATAACTTTTGTAGGATTCTGTAGATTTTTCACCTTGGTGATATCAATGTGATCTTAGAACTGTTTCTTTAAATTGTTTTATAACACCTTATGGTTTGAATGTATAAACAAAATTATAAGGGATATCTGAAGTGTGAGATATAGCCGAATCTTTTTGTGAAATGTGTTGAAATGTTAGAGAAGTGACAGTGATGGGCTGTGCTCAGGAGACACACTACTTCATCTCTGGTATGACATTTAAATATTTTTCAGCTTCTGAGAAATAACACATAATTAATGACATAGCTCTCACCTGGTAATCAACAAGTGTATAACAGTATCACTGCCTAAATCACACTTGATGCTATAGTATCAAGAGGGCGCTGTACTGCTATGCAGAACATCCCCTTGCTTTAAACACTGTTGAATCAGATATCACATGACATTATCATGCTATTTAAAGGCAAAACTTATGCTGAATCCCTCTTGGCTTTCCATTTTTGTATTGGACAGCCAATTTGGCAGTACATCCCTTATAGAAGCTATTTCTACCTCTTTAACCTGTAGATATTTTTTGTCTGGGCTTGGACTCTGTGAAATTTGCCCCTGCCATGGGCTATGCCTATTCATTTTATTTATGTTCAGTCTTGTCTAAGCAGTCATATTTTTGAGGTACCATGCATGTAGCTACGATATCATTTCTAGGACACACAATCACACAGAAGACTTCCTGGTCTTCTGGCTCTCACAATATTTCTGACTCCTTCTTCAATAATGTTCTCTGATTCTTAGATATAGAATCTGTTATACATACATATTTTTATATATACACACACATTTGGAATGAGCCACACAGTCAGTGGGCTCTGCTTCAGGACTTGCTGTTATTTTATATAACGGAATGCAGTTAGGAGTTGTGGTGCTTTATTAAAGTGACAGTGGTATATTCTCTTGTATATTCTCTTCTAAGATCTATGACCTCACTATCCCATGGTAGTTGTGTAGATTTCTAAAACCAGGCATGATATTTCATGGGCTTTAAACAACTAGACAGCTGTTGGTTAATGTCAAGATGAGAGTATCTTGTCTTTTACCTCTAGGGATATATTTGCATGCCATTCATTTTAGTTGTTCATTGGTGTCACAACTAGATAGGATTATTGATTGCTTCCATCCCTTGGCAGATCCTATAATACATTCTAATATAAGAATGTGGTCTAGTAGGCTAGGCCACAGAAAGGAGGCTTTCAGATTATGTCCGGCACAAACTGAGATCTGTGTCCTAAACAGGAGGTGTCTCCAGCAACAAAGGCTTGCTTTTCAACCTCTGAGAGACATGCAAGGGCAACAGCTACAGTCAATATTAGTTTGAGATTCACCTGGACAGACCAATAATTCAATTGAGATTCACTGATAGTAATTCAAATGAAGACTTCTCAGGCCCTCTACTGGAATTTTTTGTTAGATAATCTATGACTCTTGGGAAGGAATCATTATCAGCCCAAGTGACATAGTTCATTTAAGAAATCTATCTATCTATCTATCTATCTATCTATCTATCTATCTATCTATC